>JAQZBX010016533.1:0-36396 GCA_029593785.1 Cabassous unicinctus | reverse complement strand
GTGCCACCTCAGCTCCTTGGTCCACTGTGTCTCTTATTGTCTCTCCTTTGTGTCTTTTTTTATTACGTCATCTTGCTGCACCGGCACTCTTGCATGGGCTAGCACTCCATGTGGACCAGCACTCCACGTGGGCCAGCTCTTCTCAGGCCAGCTTGCCTTTCACCAGGAGGCCCTGGGAATCAAACCCTGGACCTCCTATATGGTAGATGGGAGCCCAATCACTTGAGCCACATCCATTTCCCTCCATTGTTTCTGAAGTACAGTCCATAGTCATGTAATCCATTGTTCCTCTACCCTTCAGTTATCTAATGTTGCAAAAAAACAAAACAAAACAAAAAAACTGCCCCACAACTTAGTGGTTTAACACCAACAACATTTATTTTGTCATGAATTTGAAATCTGTGTAGGGTTTGGCAAGTATAGGCGCCTCTGTTCCATGGGGTGTAACCTGGGATGGCTTAAATGCTGGGGTTGAAATGATCTAAAGGCTCACTCATTAAATGTCTGGTACCTGCTCTGGGATGACTCCAACAGCTAAGAGCTGGAAAAGCTTGAGCAGACTGGGCATCCCTTCTATCTCTATGTAGTCTTACCACCTGATGTGTCTAGCAAGGCTGCTTCAGGATAGCCAAGTTCTTACGTGTGAGCTCAGGCCTCCCAAGACATATGTCCACAGGAAAAGAGCCAGGAAGAAACTATATTGCCTTTAATGAGCTATCTTCAAAAGTCACAAAAGATCATATCTGCTACCTTCTATTGGTGGAGATAATTATAAAGTTTGGCCCCATTTTTTTTTTAATTGTTTTACTAACTGTAGTCTGTGGTTTAACTTAGGGTTTACTGTTTATGGTGTGCAGCTCCAATGTTATCTATATGGCTTTTTAATTCTAGTACAATATATACAACCTTACCAGTTTTAAGGAGAGGGAAAATAGACACCTTTTATTGGAGGAGTGTCACCCTCATATTGTCATAACAAATGGGACAGGGAAATACAATCAACCACAGCCTCTATAAATGTATTGCTTTCTCTGCTTTCAAGATTTTCTCTTTAAATTTATTTTCAGCTGTTTGAATAAAGTGTATATAGACATGATTTTTTTTTTATATCTTTTTGGGTTCAATGAGCTTCTTGAATTGTAAATTTGTTTTTCACCAAATTTGTAATATTTCTAGCCATTATTTCTCTAAATTTCTTTTGATGCCACATTATCTCTCTTTCTGGGACTCCAATAACCACATTAGAGCTTTTGTTATTTAACCATAGGTCCTTGAACATTTATTTTTTGCTTTATCAATCTCCTTACTCTCTTCTTTAGATTAAGTAATTTCCATAATATTTATCTTCAGTTTTATAAGCTCTTTCCATTTCAATCTATTGTAAAGTCTTTGAAGATTTTTATTTCACATACTGCTTTTTTTTTTTTTTCCCAAGCAGTAAGTTTATTAGGAAGCTCTCCCAATGAAGGGGGTCTGAAGAATAAACTTCAAACCCCCATCCCCACCCCTGCTGGCATGGTGGGGGTCTGAAGAGACATTTCCGCTCCCTACATTTTTAATATTCTTTATAGTTTATATTTATCTTCTGATGTTGCAAACCCTTTCATTTATTAGAAGAATATTTTCCATTACCTCAATGATCCTAGTTTTAATAGTTGTTTTAAGTTCCTTTTATGATAATTCCACATTTCAATCATCTTATTATTGGCCTCCTTTCATTGTCTCTTCCCTTGAGAATGGGTTGCATTTTCCTGGTTCTTAATATGCTGAGTGATTTTGGATAATATCCAGACATTTTCTATTTTTTGTGGTGGAGACTCATGATTCTTTTATATTTCTCTCAAGAAAGCTTTGTTTGTTTAGCAGGAAATCAAGCTTTTTTAGTCCAGATTGGAAACTCTGTATCCCATATTGCACTAGTCAGAGTTTCTAAGGAAACAAAACCGAAAGGAGATATCTGTAAATAGTATGAGATTTTATAAAAGTGTCTAACGTGACTGTGGGGATACACAAGTCTAAATTCCATAGGGCAGGCTGCAAGCCAGGGGCTCTAATAAAGGTCCTCGATGAGTTCCTCAGGAGATGCTGGCTGTCTGAAGTAAAGATGGGAATTCCAAATGCCGAAATCTCTTCTTTTTAAACCTTCAACTGATTGAATGAGACATTGCTCATTGCTGATGGCAGTTTCGTCAGTTGATTGTAGATAGAACCAGCCTTCTATGCAATCAACTCACTGATGATTAAAGTCCATGAAATGTCCTTGTATTACAATTATCCCAGCACTTGCTTGACCAAACAACTGGCTGCCACTACCTGGCCAAGATGACACATTAGCCTAACCATCACACATATGATGAAAAGCAACTTGAGTCTCAGTTTATTTCATTTAGCCATATCTATAAGCTGTTTTTAGTCTGACCCATACATGCGCATTTTAGAGAACAGCCAGATATATGCGAAGGATTTATATAAAGAGCTGGGGGCTCCCTTTCTCTGGTTCTTTCCTTCTCAGGATCTCCCCCACTCACTTCCAATGAATATGGTTGCCTCCATCTTTGTTCTCTTTCCTTTAGGCCAGGCATATAACAGGGTTTCTTTGGGAGTTTTAATTGCCCTGCATGGCACAACAACTTCAACTTGCCCTCAGGCTGTGCTGAAATGGTCTCCCAAGTTTTAATTTCCCTCCCAAATCCCCCTGCTTTTGTTTGCTATATAAACTAGAACCCTCAGAAAAAATATGTAATTTTCTTCAGTGCATTTACCATTCTTCTATATGGCAGGATTATTCTCCCATACATGGGGTATTACTTCTATTGTATATAATTTTAAATGCATTTTGCATTTCCTTTGATGGGGATCATACAAAACAGAATTAATCAGAATTCTTGTGCTTAAATTTTTTTCTAAATGGAAAGGAAATGTTGATACTGAAAAAGTTCATATAAAATCATATGTCACCAAAATAAAGCTATCAAGGACAAATTGTTAATAGAGAATACAATTTTAGTCTTTGAACAAGAAAACTTTGCCTGCCCTGAAATCTTACAGCATTTCAAGGGACTTGATACTTTCATATATTTGGCAATTCTAAAATTTGTATAATATTAATTATAATGGCTCCAGGAAACTTTTCTAAAATATCAATAATTAAAAAAAATAAATAAATCAACCATGCTAAAGGAAGGTTGAATTCTTTCTATATGCCATATGAAGATGTGATCAGAGAGCATACAGCAAAAATAGTAGGAAAATGTTAAAGCATGATAGTATATTAATAAAGAATATTATTCAGAATTTTGAAATGATTATGGAATATGTCAATATTATAAAAATCATATTTTGTGATTTATTGTCTAGTATATCTTTCTGAATTATACAGTTTCAATTGTATATTTCTAAGTACTAATTGTTTTTCTTTAAGTTGGCTTCCAAGATTGTATGTTTCAGGACACACAACGTGGAATTTTCCCACTCTAATTCTTCCTAAATGGTACTCTTTCTGGGGAAACATGCTTGTTTCTGAAGTGTTGTTGTTCATCGGGTTTCAACCGTTGGCCAACTTTAGATTTCTCTGTTCTGTCCATTAACTAATATTCCCGAGGCAAATAATTGCAAAGCGCTTGGGATGAGGGAGGGGAATAAAGGAAAACCAAACACAAAGTAATAGTTTGACAACTTACTCCATCATAAGTTGTGCTATTGCCTGTACCATTTCCCATAATATGTTTTTGTCATCAGATCTTCAGTATATGCAACATTATTTTCTGGATGACCTCCAACTTAATTAATTTGACCAGCTTTCCTACCTTTAAATGAAACAATTGAATGCATTCCTGATTTCTCTCCCCATCTTCCTACTTTGCTCCGATTTCCTCTAAGTTTATATTCAGTACAAGAGTAGATTCCAACTGGTTCCTGACATCAGTTTCATTTCAAACCCAGTTTCATTTCTCTTAGGTCTGTCTGGTGCTTATGAATTTTTTCCTCCCTCTAAAACCTGTAATTTACTTGTTCATCAGATCATCTCTTCTCACGTCCGCCTGTGACTTGTGCCACTGTAGGTCTTTGGAAGGTTTAGCCACTGTGGTTACTGCCCTCATGGGACATCATAACTTTCCATGTAAGTAAAGAAAATATAATGACAGGAAAAGTGAATAGAGGAACTGAGAGAGTTGGGTGAAACTCCTGCTCACAAATGTGTTTTGCCATTTCTAGAAGCATTGTTACATGATTGTTGGACTTCAGATGAAAATCTTCATAAGGCACATTTAAGTAGATTAGAGAAATTATCCAAAGAATAGAGAAATTAGAACAAACTAGAATGCATTCTTATCCTCATTACGTGCATAATAAAAGATTAATTCCTCAAATTGCTCTTCTTCCAGAAACCACATTTATGTCAATTTTGCAATGAAAAAGTGACAGTTAATTTCTGTCCATTTGTTGCCAAGATGGGAATGACTTGTACCTTTTCTCTATTTTTGGTGCTGGTATCTCATCTTGAATTTGCCTTTAGCTTTCTGTCTATAACACTTCTGTGTCAGTCAGCCAAAGGGGTGCTGATATGAAGTACCAGAACTCTGTTGGCTTTTATAAAGGGTATTTGGGGTAGAAGCTCACAGTTACCAAGCCCTAAAGAGTCCAACTCAAGGTACCATAAGAGGTACTTTCTCACCCAAAGTCTCAAGATGGTAGGCAATGTCCGTGAGGGTTCAGCCATGCTCTTTCCTCTTAAAGTTCCACGGTCCCAGCTTCTTCTGATCTCAGCTGTAGGCTGGCATAAAATTTATCTCTCTTCTTAGGGCTCATTTCTTTCTTGGCTCAGCTGCTCTGGTCTCTTCACAAGGTCAGCTGTAGACTATCAGGCTCATCTCTCTTCCCGGGGCTACAGGATTCTGTCTGATGAGCTGTCTCTCTTCTTCTGTGTTCTTCTGCTCTCTGTTCTCCTCCTCCCTGTGATAGTCTGTTTTATCAGCCCAAGGGACTGGGACTCTGTGCGGAGTTGCACTCTAATGATGTGGTTGGATCAGAGCCCTAATCTTAACATAATTTAATCAGACATCTCAGCTGAATCTAATACAATCAAAGGGTTATCATGAGCCCAGAAGAACACACTAGTTTACAAACATGATCAGTATTTCTTTTTGGAATTCAACAATAATATCAAACTGCCACAACTTCTTTAACACCCTTCAACATTATTTTGTTCAGGTTTTTTTTTTCAAAGACTATTTTTATTCCTTAATAATTTTTCTTATTTTCCCTTTGAAAGTTTATCCTTTATAAGATTGTCCTACCTCCCTTGTTTGGCATGAAAATTCATGGTTGAATTCTGTAGTAGATTTTTCAGATTTATATTATCCCCAGAAAACGCAATGTACTAGGTGTAGCAGTTTGGCATTATTTATGAATTACAAAAATAGATATTGGATTATGCTTGTAAACTGGTCTGTTCCTCTGGGCATGATTAAGTTAACTGGGTTTTGATTGGGACATGTCAGTAGGATGTGTCAGTAGGATGTACTCAGAGATAAAACTACATGACAGAGCAGAGGAGTTTTTTTGGAGTTTTGAGTTGGAGTTCTGATGTGGAGTTTTAATGCTGTAGCCTGGGGAAGTAAGCACACAGAGGAGCTTGGTCGTGAGGAAGGAGAGAAGGCCCTGAGAAAAGAGAGAGCTGTTCGCCTAATAGTCTACACCTGGCCTTGCAGAGCGAGGGAAAGCCTAGAGAACCTCATAGTCTATAGCTGACCTTGTGTAGATAGCAGAGGAGCTGAGCCCGGAGACAAGCAAACCCTGGAAAGAGAGGAACCCAGGAAGCCTGAACCCTCACAGACGTCAGCAGCCGTATTGCTCCAACATGTGGCAATAAACATTGATGAGGGAAATAACTTAGGCTTTATGGCCTGGTAACTGTGGGCATCTACCCCAAATAAATACCCTTTATGAAAGCCAACCAATTTCTGGTATTTTGCATTAGCACCCGTTTGGCTAACTAATACACTAGGGAAAACAATGTTTCACACATCTCCAAGTTCTAAATGTGAGTATTAAAATTCGCACTTAAATATTTACCAAGCATCTGTGTTCAAGGCTCTGTTAAATTGTTCCAAGTAACATAAACAATTATCAAAGCACCTTATTTTGAGTTCTTTACAATTTAGTTGGAGATAAGATAATTTAAACACTGTTAAATAACAATATTTGAAAAAACACTTAAAGGAGTGCTAGACAAAATGGCATGGAAATTATTTGTCTCTCAATTTTTTCAGTTTAGGAATAAAATAACATCAGCAGCAACAACAACAAAATTAAAGCTCAGCTCCTTTAGCAATTGCAGAAATATAAACTATATATAACTATTCCAGAGTTGGCTAATAAAATTCTCCCTGTATTTCTGACAAATAGATACAACTCAAAAAAAATGAATAGCAATTGCTAGCCTTAATTCCTGTTTTTGACAAACTCCTCTTTCTTATTTTCCATATTGGAAACAGTGTTTCATATTCTGAGACAATTTACAGTTATTTCTTGATTCATACATCTATAAATATTCCAAGTATGCCCGATATTTTGAGGTTGACATCTTCTATGATTTTGATGATATTACTCATAGCATTCCAAAATGTACTACTATATACTTTATACATAAACAAATGTTATAAGGTCTTGTAACAAGTAGTCTTTGTCAATTCAGTAGCAGATTGGTTATGCCATGGCTTCTTCTCTGTGTTTGCCAACTGAGTCCAGCTGTTAAAGGTAAGCTCTACCTGGAAACTAAGGACACTCTCACTATTGCTGTTTGACAGAGAGGAACATCCTGCAGCTGGAGTAGGGGTGTCTTTGAAAAATCCCATCTAGGGATATGTAGCTTTCTCTCCCAAGTTGTTCAGAAGTGCTGTTAAAATTGTTTTGCAACACCTTCTGTGCTTAGATAAAAGAGACATGGTACTGTGTAATCCTTAGGTTTTATTTGAATTTTATTATGTTAACTTGAAAATACTTTTCTTGTTTTTCCTCTTACTTGGACAACGGCATGTACCAATAAGCTGGGAGGGCACTACAGCAACCATGTGTTCTTACAGGATTTAAGGGATGCTAATAAATGTCTCCAATAGCTCCCATCTCACTGAGCATAAAAGCCATGTCGTTACAACACTGGCCTATGAGGCAGTCCTGATATGGCCATCATTACTTCTCTGACCTTGCCTTCTCCTTCCTCTGTCTCTAGCTTATTCAACTTCAGCTACTGTTCTTTGCTGTTCCTCAAACACACCAGAGATTTCATACCTTAGACCCTTTTGTTGGTAGATCTCTTTCCTTGTAATACTCTTTCCTAAGACATTCTCATGGCTATCTCCCCTGCTTCCTCTAAGTCTTTGATCATTCATACCATCCACCCTATTTAAATTAGAAATTCACCCAACCCTTGACCTGCTCTATTTTCCTTCATAGTACTTACCACCTTTTAACATACTATATTATTTATTTAATATTAAGTTACTTGATTATTGTCTGTCTCTCCTGCTACAGTCTAAGCACCTAGATTAATACCTGACACATTGTAGGCATTCAATAAATATTTGTGAAAACAAATTTTTAAAATGGAGGGGATGTATTATTATAGTTACTTTTCCATGACTCTCTAAGCATTACAAAACCTACTGCAGACAGAGGCTATCCCCTTGAACTAGTTACTTCTTTGTAAGCGAGGATGAGATTCCATGTTTAATATCATGGATACAAATGCTTTTCTCCATTTATTGTCTGCTTTCTTTGTCCTCATTTAAGACACCATGAGCTCTAAATTTCCTTGCCTCGGGAAAAAATTTGTGGTAGGGTGGAAAACAGAAGTTGCCTATAAGAAGCATCCTCCCTTGGCTTTCGAATCCAAATCATTAAACCAAAGGACAGTATTACGCTAAATGTTCTAGAGAGAAGGATAGCTCTTGATAAGTCAGTGTAAAAGATACAAGGCCTTTTCCTGACTTTATATAAAGAGATATTCTCATAATTTGGGAAGGATTGTGATTCTAGGGGTTCCATGGCAAGATGGAGCAGTCCCTTGCTTCCTAGCACTGACCTAAGGCAATGGTAGGACCAGGGAAGTCAGTGGCTCTGCAATAGGATGGTGCAGAAGAGATGGTGCAAAAGAGGAAGAGTCGGTAGGCCTGAAGGAACCCTGCACACTGAGAGGGACCGTAGAATACCCCAGATTGAGAAAAACACAAGGTTGAAGCAAGATTAAGGGATTTAGGAAGTTAGGTTTAATTTCCCACCTGACAAACAAAATGAGAACTCTGATCCAAAATTAATGAAGAGTGCAGTACTTTTTTTCCACATCTGGTTGTGTGACTGAGATTCATACTTCATAATGAGAGCTAAAAGTTTCTTGCAAGAGCAGTAATTAATAAGCAAAATGATAGCCTAAGAGCATCCTAAACCTGATTATTTGTATATTTTCCTCTTCCTCTTCATAGTTTCTAGTCTTTCTTCCTTCCCTAGCATATGTGTGTGTGCCTGGAATGCTATTCTTTATCTAGTAAACTCCTTCTTGTCTTAGGGAATTCAAAATTCTAATTTTTGTAACCCCAGGTTTCAGTAAGATGCCTCACTTATATTCTTGCAGCACTTAGATTATCTTTAATTTGTGAATTCTCTGATCCTAAACTGTAACTGTGAAAGTAAGAATGGTGTTTTCCTTCTTTGCTTCCACAGTGCTTGGAAAATAGTTATAAACATTTTAGGATGTATTGTTCTTTAAAATTAGCATGACCACATTTTTAAAAAGATCATCAAACAGAAGATAAGCAGCCTGCCTAAAATGACACAGTGACAGTCGGGATTCCAGGCAATCCATGGGCATCTACATTCACAGCTCATTCTTTTTCTGCTCTATCACGTGTTCTTTGACCTATGAGAAATCTTTGCAATATGATTCCTATATTAGAAAGAGTTTTAATTTAAACATCATACTAGCTTTAAAAAAATTAGAATTTATTGATGGGATCCTTGGATAATTCCTGCATGGAAGATCAGGAATGAACCAGGAGGTCCAGAGACTCCAAGAACTGGAGAGCTGGAGAGGGTTTCAGACAGCTTACTGCCAACACAGTGTCTTTTTACCTCTTATTTCTTCTTCTTTTTAAGTACCATCTTCAATCTTTCAAGTTGTCCCACTTCGTGTTCATGTATGTATGGGTTCTTAAATATAGATTTTTAAAAGAACAAGGAAAAGGATCTGATCCCATGGCAGACATTGACCTAGAGTGGAAGGATGCAATGATAGCAGTGACTCAACTATTTACATAACCTTTGACAAGGGGTTAAGATGCTGTCACATTGAAGCCCCTCATATTGCTGCTGTTCTCTCCCTCCCCCCGCCAAAAAAAAATGAGGTGTTATTGCCAGAAGAAGGGGTAAAAGATGCTGGGCAGAGAACAGCAACAGATATACAATAGATGACAATGGATGTCAAATTTTAATATTTGAAAATATTTCTAGAGATCCCAGGAGCAAGGCACATTAGAAAAGCTTATTTTAGAATCTCTTTCATAACAACCTGCCTCTGAAATAATTTGAACTTCTTTCAATCAAGAGGAAGATTTAAAAGGATTATCTTGTTCTGTGTTTCCCAAATCCTGTCTTAACATAAAAGCCTAGGTGGAACTGGAATGAATCCCAGTGAGAACAAAACTTACTGAGTTATTCTACTTTTAAACTCCACATTTTACTTTGGAAATAGTCCTGAATAAAATTCTCAAGTCCTTCAATGGGATGCCCCCAAACAGGACAATTATAACACCCTCTGAGGGTACCAAGGACCAAATCTATTTAAGCAATGGAGTATCTGGTTCTTCTACACATCTTTCTAATGGAAAATGATCAGCTGACTGGGTAGCTATACCTCTCTCCCAACATAGAGATCCTCCTCTTTAAAGTCAGTCTTTCCCAGGTGAACCCATATTGAAAGGAAATTACTTTAACCAACAATATGTTCTTTCCCTTGTTGATCAATGTATACTTATGTGGTGCAAGAGACTCCAAAGTTATTTATGCTAACATGAGAAACATAAATGGCATTGCTGATCTACTCCCTTTTATTTCACCAGAGTAATGTACCCAGCAGGCTCAATGCAGTATTTTCTCAAATGGCTATTTTCTAATTTGAAATAAATGGATGCTGGTTGGTGGCAAGGGGACTTATGAAGAGGCTAATAAAGGAGTCACGGCAGGATGTGATGAACACTGATAACAGGGTATAAGCCTACTAGAAATGGAAAAGACAATAAGTCTAATATTTTATAAAGGAATATGGAGATTTCTACACAATCTAACAATGTGAAACATCGTGCCATGAATCACATATATTAATATGAAGAAAAGATTTCAGAGCTAGAGAGTTTCTAAAGTGGAGGTAATTAAAAGATAAAAACCTTAATAGCTGGCAGTGCAGAGCCAGATAGACCACCCACCACACCAATCAATATTAAGTAATAGAGTCCTTCAGTTATAAACGTGAATGAATGGCCAAGCAACCAAGAAAGACCATTGAGGTGAAAAGCAATTCTGGAAAAAAAAAAAAAAAAGACAAAGATGAAAAAATTAAATTAAAGAAACTAAAGAGGGTAGTTGGAATATCAACTAAATTATCAAGTATAAGTAAAACTGATCTATTTTGGATAAGCAAGAACTCAGGTATTTTACTACTCACAGGTCTTTTCTGTCATATTTAAACAGGAGGTAGCATATTACAGCTGTTGAAAGGGGTTCAAGGCATCCAAGAAACAGAGGATGTAGCATAGAAGGGAAAAAAACACAACAACAATCACTCCTTGGCATGTGTGAAGTTGGCGTAAAAAGCAATTGGTCCAAATTAGATTAGGACTTATTTGGACTTTAAGTAAAATGTCTTTAAAAAATCAATTTTTATATCAAATATATGATTAAGACACTAGAGAGGCTTAATCATCAAGCAAAGGTAGCTATTAAGAGAGTACACAAAGAAACAAACATGCAAGTGATTATATTAATAAAGAATATCTAAAGTAAATAAATCCAATATGCTTCCTCCTTCCTACTCTCTTTCAAAGCCAATACATGGTCTCTAAAAATATGTGGGTAAAGAAATAGACATTTAAGCACATCATATACAAATATAAGCCTTATGAATAGATATAAAGATAATATGTAACTATATATGTATGTATATATTATATATATTTAAATAACAAAGATTTGGTGTGGTAGAAGGATGGTATTGTAATACGGTAAGTACTTCAAAATTTATAGGGGAGATATATCCTGTTTAATATTGAAAAATTAATGAATAGCTGTGTCATATAACATTTATAGTTAAGATAGTAATACAAAGACTTATGGCCAGACATATTTAAAAATGTCTCTGAATGGAGGGGATCTAGACTTTCTTTTTCATGTTATATCTTTCAGGACTAATTGGATTTTATTATCAAGCACGTGCTTTACTTTTATACTATAGATAAAGCAAAGTAAAAAAGCCAAATAAAGATATAGTCATAAGGCATTATTGAAAATATGATTAAAACACTTAAAAGATGATCCCTTAGTACATAATTACTTTTTTGCTTTTGCTCAGACTTATTACTACCATCACTACCAGCCTAACTTTTGTATTTTCTTGCAGATTGTCATCACTCATTCCTCTGCTAAAGTATGAGGCAATTATATGACCCCGTTTCTTGTATGACTCTGGTACAAGCTCCCAGTAACTGTCCCTTTAATGAAGTGTGACACGAACAGTGAGCTCTGGATGACAGATCACAATATATTACTTTTTACATTAAAATATTCGTAGTAAAGAAGAATTCACCTATTCTGGTGAATCTAAAAACTAGCTTTGTGTTATTAAATATTTCTGTAAAATAAATAGATTGGGTATGATACCTAGAGGCCCAGGCAAAATTTTGCATCAACATTCTAGCAGAGATTTCACCACCACCTTTATTCCAACCTTCAGGACACATTTTTTCCTCTGTGATAAGGACTAAGCCTAGGTTAAACCAGCCAACTTCGCCTTTACCCAGGAGATAAAAGGAAGAGGGAGCAAATCACAGCTGGACTGTTTTTCACAGCAAAGAGAGCATAGGTAGAGTTCTTAAAGAATACTGTTATGATTATCTCTGTTTGAGAAAAAGGGAAATAGGGCTAATGAGGAAATGTTTGGCTTGTAAAGTGCTCTCTTTAGAGAGAAAAAGTAAATAAAATTTTACACGTATTAGAATTTTTTTCCTTCCTGTATTTCAGGTTTACTTCATAAAAGCGTTGAACTGACAACAATAACAAGGCCCCCTGTTTTTAATCAGATGGCCTTAGGAATGAGAAGGCCAATTAGGAAGACTGAAATAAGAACCATAGAAGGATGGATTCATGTGTGTGAACTGCTGTTAGTGGCCACAACCTTAACTGAGGTAGGAATGGCGCCTTGGTGAGAGACCAGGACTGCTGCAATGTACATCTGCTTATCTAAGCCCCGCTGACTCCAGAGGCAAAATACTGGTTTCTACCTCGAAAGAGCTACTGAAATAGGGACTCCGCAGTAGGTAAGCCATTGTTCAAGGGAAGTCACCACCTATTCTTTCATATCTTAATGATATGAAAGGAGATTTTTTTAAACTTTATTTTTAAAGAAGTTTTAGATTACATAAAAGTTACACAGAAAATATAGGGGATTCCCATATATCCCACCCCCTCCTCCACTCACCTTTTCCCCTTTAGTAACATATTACATTAATGTGGTACATTTGTTACAATTGATGAACCAATATTGAAGCATTGCTACTAACCGTTGTCCATAGTTTACATTAAGGCTTTCACTTTGTACCTTAAAATTTTATAGGTTTTGACAAAATGTATAATGGCCTGTATCCATCATTGCAATATCATGCAGAACAATTCCAATGCCCTGAAAATGCCCTATATTCCACCTATTCTTTCCTCACCTTCCCCTAAGAACCTCTTGGAACTATTACCTTTATGTCAATGTTCCAAGTTCTTCTATTATTACAATAATAATAAGTCTACTTTGGTCCATGGTTGTATTACCCCTTATGTTTGTTCATTCCTCAATCTTGAGGATGTTTTGGTGGTGATGGCTGCTCTGCTTCAGATTAAAGGAGGCTTAGATTATATGGGGCAGATGGAAGGAACTGTTTTGCTTATAGATGTAGATACCCTTTGCCTTTGGGAATGGGAGTGGATTTTTGTTTCTGTCTTTTGTTTGTTTGGTTGGTTGGTTTTGTTTTTGGCAGTGGGGAGTTAGAATTCTCTGGAATTTCCACTCCAAGTAGTCAATTTTTTTAACAGCTCAATTTGATCTTCTCAAGAGGACTCATTCAAAGGTTTTAGGATAAGTGGCTATTCCTCTTGCTTTCTGAGAGGTCATTCCAAACTATGGTGAGGAATCAGGTTCTGGCAACAACAAAGAGAAGAGTATTGGTTGCTTTCAGGATATGTTCTTTGTATGATAATAGCAAATTGGGTGCTGATCTCCTCAAATAGAATAAGATAGATGTAGTCCAGAGGTAGCAAATAAGGGTGGATTTAGTTTAAATTCTGTGGATTCAGGCTGACCTGAGTCCAATTTATAATATATTGATCTCATTAGGGAAGTTGAGAATATCTAGAAGTTATCAACTACAATGTAGAATCAACACATACTTGAATAGTAATTACTATGTATTCATCACCTACTATGCCAGATGCTGTTAATAAATAATTTCAATCTGTAATCACCTCTTAAAGTAGATATTATTCATTCCAATACAAGAGGAAGAGACTGAGTCTCAGCAAATATAAATAATGTGCCTAAAATGATATAGCTACTTAATATCAGATCTATGATTCAAATTCAGGCTGTCTGGCACTAAAGCCCTTTATCTTCTCACTATATTGTTCTTGATAACAGCTAATATGCATTTTAATGGTGATCTTTTTTTCCTCTTGTATTTGTAGTATCATCAACCAATGTGGCTGATGAAATTTCAGAATGTGAGGTGACTTGGAGTTGGTAAATATTGAGCTTTAAATCCAAGCTTCCATTAATAGTGATTCTCTTCTCTGCCTACTTGCTTCTCTTATCTTGAAAGCAAGTCAATGGGTTTGGTGATGATGATTCTTGGGAACTTAATTAAAACATTCAGTGCTAAGTTGAGTTTATGGTAAAAGAAGTCAAAATAATATTATCTATGGTATGAGAAATGTATTATAATTATTTTTTGCTTGAAGGAAAAAATAAGTTGTTTAGTAACGTTAAGTGAGGAATATGAAACATTTTTAAAAGGGGACAAAATGGGAAGCATGGACAAAGTTATTGAATAACAACTATTATTTGTTGAACACCTGATATGTGCCAGGAACTGTCTATAATAATTATGTAAATTATCTCATTTAATCCTTACTACTGCCCTGCTGGATAGATATATTTTTATTAATTTTATTGAAACATATTCATAAACCAATAAATAGCATTTGGTATAATCATAGAGTTGTGCATTCATCACATCAATCAATATTAGAGCATTTTCATGAGTAGTATTGTATTGAAATATTTTGTTGTTTTGTTGTCATTGTTGTCATTTAGAAGAGCTAAAACCTCATCTGGACAAATATATATGTACGTAAATAAAATTTTATTGAAGTATATCATTTATACATGAACATACATAAACCATAAGTATATAGTAAAAATTGTGAACTTGCAAAACAAGCATGCACATGATCATACAAGGCTCCTGTAAATCACCCCACCACCAACAGCTTGCATTGTTGTGAAACATTTTTTACACACAATGAAAGAGCATTGTTAAAATAATACTAACTATAGCCCATATCTTACATTTGATGTATTTTTCCTCCAACCCATCTGATTGTTAACACCTGTACTAGTATTATATATTTGGTATTTTTCATGAGAGAACATTCTCATATTTGTCCTGTTAACCACAGTCCTTCCACCACTGGATTCCCTGTGTTATACAGTCCCATGCTTTGCACAATGCGATGTTTACACTCAGTGGCTCCCACAAATACGTCTGAATATAACTCTTTGGAACTTGACCCATTTTGTTGTTTATGAATTCATTTAAAGAAATAGCTTTTAAAAATCTAGTCCACAGGAAACTTGATTATCAAATTGACACATGAACCTGATCATCACATTTAGGGAGAAATTAGGTGACTCATATTTCCTTTTTGTAAAAGGTATTCTATATACAAATGTCATTCCTTTCACTGACATATTTAGAAAATACAAGTTCTATTAAATTTGCCATACATTTATATAAAACCAATTTCAACAAAATATGATTACATTAGTATGCATAAATTTGACATTAAATATACTTAATATTTCCATTTCCATTATGTATGAAGACTATTCTGTTAAGGAAAACTAAAATCAGTTATGGAAAAATATCTCAATTGCTCCATTAAAATAAATTTAATTATATTAAAAATAAGCATAAATAGATTAATCATCCAAAAGAAAATTAAAAGATTTTTTGGACATTTTAAAAACTTGATTTAAAAAATTACCACAATATTTCAAAAGCAACTGCTCCTATCACCAATATACCATATCAAATATTTTCTTCTTCTTCTTGTATCTTTTGAAGTTCACATAGACAGTGCCATCTAAAATGTAGTATTAACAATACAACAATATAATTTCATGGTGATTCATTTCTAAAAATGTATTTTATTAAAAAATATATTCTATCATCAAAATATTCATTTTTTGACAATTATAAATTATAAGAATACTATATAAATGGTTCTCAGGTCATTACATCCTGGAGAGCTATAGGAAATTGCCAATAATAAAAATTATTTATGCAATTTATAGGAATTAAGTTGTCAAAAAGATATGTGAATACTTACTAAAAAAATCACTATTCCTAAGTGATTTTAAATGCAAGTCGCTTCTATTATATGAGTTATCAGCCCAGAAAATCAAACTACCATTTAATTTTGCTTTAGTGAGCCTGTTGTCTTCATTTCATCTCTTTCTTGGGATACATTTTTCTCTGTATTCTTGAGGATTTATTCATGAACTCCCATTAGCATTAATAGGGGTTGTATAACTCTATCCCCTACACAGCCAGTGGTAAATGAAATCCCTTTGGCATAATTTTCTGGCATTTAAATGAGTCTTGGGCTTTATAAAACACAATAATGGTGCAATGTTACTAATGTAAATACTGAGAAGATATGGGAAAGGGAATTAAAGGTGCCCTTTATAATGATACATGAGAGGTCACACTTTCTCAAATTGAAAGACACAATTGAGAGAAGTTCACACATTATCCATCTGATCATCAAGTCTGAGGACTAGTGCTGTCTTTTATGGAATGAGTAGATATTCCAAACCTGACTTAATATCAGTTCACATAGAGGTGATTTTTTTAAATACTTAAAGCAATGTGGCAAACTTTTTTTTGTTGTTAGTACATGACTTCCTAAGTTGTATAATATTTATAAGTATAGTATATATAATATGGTATTTATAGGTATAGTATTTATAGTTCACCTTTCTTGCAAAATGCTGTAAGCATTTACAGACTTCTTTAAGTTGAGTAGCCTCAATATTTAGGAGGGCTATATGATTTCAATTGGGAATGACACAAATATGGAAAAGTAGGGCATCTTGGAGTGGGGGCACAGGCAATTCATAATGCTAGAAACTTCCAGGCTCCTGAAGATACCAAGTACAAGACGTGGCTTTTCTAATCCTACTTAAAATCCATGCCAAGGACCAATGTGTGGCCAGCATGGGTTTCCCTTAATAGTAAATGCAATGCATATTACTGGTATAATACAGATATATCAGGAAGTCATGCCTGTCACAAATTTCACCCCTTATCTTTAACTCTACTATTAGTAATTTGTTTCTTTGTATCTCAAATGAATTCTTTAAAAAAATCTTCTGTGTCCCTGATAAATATGCGCCCAGAAGTAACCTACTGGTTGATTATGTGGTAGGCCATTAACAGCTCAGTAGGGTCATGTTTATTAACTTTCTTTTCTAACCAGCAAGCCACATTAGAGTCTGCATTGTTTTAATGGAATAAGTGGGAAATTGGGGGAGAGACAGAGGCACAAAGTCACAGGAATCAGGGTAGGGATAATGAGATAGTGTGGGAAATATCCCTAACAACTTCCCAGTGAGCTTCAAGCTGGATCCACTCTTGGTGGTAGGAGATTACAATTGAGACCTAATCTCATTGATTCAGTTCAATGATAGCTTTATAAGTACTGAGCTTTGTGATATGTTTTAGGCTACCTGGATTTGGATCATTTATCCTTACATAAGTTATATAAACTTCTGAGCCTCATTTTCTTAAAATGCAAACTAACATAATAATCACATTCCTGGACAGTTGTTACCACTGAAGAAGACAGTGTTTGAGAAGGCTATTAGTGTGATATTTCACAAATGGTAGCTGTTCCCTCCAGACAAGACAAAGGGGTGTCCTGGAACCGGTAGCCACTGTGATCAGCAGCGAGTCCTTGCTCTTTTATGAAATCATAGATTTGAGAATAATTACAGATTCAACCATGGTAGCTGGGGGGACATATTTGCAGTATTAAACTATTCATATCACTCTTAAATTTGTATATATGTAGTTGTAAAAGAGGAATCAGCAAATGACAGTCTGCAGGGCAGATTTGGGCCATTGTGTGTTTTTGGAAGTAAAGTTTTATTGGAACATGACCATATTCATTCAATTACATTATATATAGCTACTTCCATGCTACAACTACAGAAATGAGTGGTTGTGACAGAGAACATATGGCCCATAAGCCTAGAATATTTACTATATGGCTCTTTATAGAAAAATTTGTCACCCCCTAGATTTGCATGAAATGTGTTACTGATTTTTATATTGGTAACTAGATAGTCAATAAATGTTAGAATTTAAAATAGTTCAATTTTTATAAATATTTGATTTTAATATTTAAGTAAAATTAAGCTTCATATAAAAACTTTATAATTAAATTTTAATTTTTCTCAATTACAATTTGTATATGGCTTTTAAAATTTAATAAGAAAATTTTGAACATTTTAGAAAAATATTTTAAACACTAAAATAATTTTAACTTTTTGAGTTTTTAGATTGACTCTATTATGCCTTTTTGATGAAAATATATACAAATTTTGTATATTTTGATTATAATTATATTTTACTTTTTAAATATATAGATAAGAATTAGTAACAGTAGAAGGATTTGATAGAAAAAATATGGAAATGAGGTGGTGCTCAGAAAAATATAAAAGGTGAAAGGAAAAATAGAAAATTTGGCATTATGACAGTATGTTTTGTCAAGGTAGGAGGATACAGCACAATTATTAACCAGCTTGTTAGTTTAATTCCTAACTTTTTATATTTTGTTCTATGGTTTGTGAAAGTCCATTTGTGCTCTTATTCCAGGACCTACAAATGTCTGGAATGGGCTGACCAGTTTCCAAACTGTTCCAAGTCATATAGCAATCAGCAGCTTTGGGGTATCTCTCCCTGGTTAAATCACCCTAAATTTCACAAGCTGTCTGTTACTCCTCCTGTAGTAGAGTGAATCAACACTAATCCTGGTGGGTTCATTGACCAAAAGGGAGAGTCTCTCTGCCTTAATCTCAATTTGGCATTGATCACAATATGTCACTACATATTAGCTTCCTTGGTTTTCATAATTTTCCACTTGTTGATTGGTTAAAGTATCTGTTGTTTTTAGCAGATTTACACAGCCTTTCTAATTGATGTGTAAAATTGGAATTGAAAAGTCATGTTTTCTAAGAAAATAAATAAATTCTAAAAATTACATTTAAATTAATGTACTATATCTAGTTCCTTAGACATAATGTAAGAAATGCATGGAATATTTTCTTCATGAATAAAATTAAACCTCTGACTGTAGGTCTATTTATTTTAGCATAAGGACAAAATGGCTGAGTATAGTTTAACTGAATATGAAAGTGAGATTAAAATACAGATCAAGGTCATTTGCAAAATTCACCTGGGTGAAACTGGTGTGTTGGAGAGTACATCAAGCAGATAAACAGTTAAGCTTCAGAAAGTCACTGTGATTTTTTTTTTTTACATAAAGAAATATGGTGTATGTATAAAGACAGTGTGAGTTAATAAAAATCAAATAATTTTGCAATGGCAGGGGCTGACTTTCCATGTTGAATTTGCAGGTGATCATCTTGTAGACTAACATAAAGCATGATAGTTAAGTTTATTTATTCTAAAATGCTTATTGTTTCTTCCAAGTAGCATGAGTTAATCTGAACTAAACCTAAAAATATATGCTTCCAATAGAAACATTTAAAATTTCGTCTGCATACTTTCTCTGATTGAGTTTGAACAACTCCATTAAACCTTGGGCCTTCCGGAATCCTCTCCTTTGCACAATTTATCTGCTTCTATCACAATCCCTGAGCTGTGAAGCATTGTATTGATTTAAAACTCACTCAATTTAAACACAGAGCCCTTTTCAGTTTAGGGTCTGTTATCCCACTTGTCTAAGTGGACACTCCCTGGCTGGCCCGTGTGCTCATAAAAGCTGTTTGTCTCCTTAACATAAGGTTAACTGTGAAATTAAATCATGAGCTAAAATATGGCTGGTTTCCCTGCTAGTTTCCATGACTTTTTTGTCCAAACACAAAGAAGTTTCACCTGTTTATTTCCACCTTCTGCTTGAAATCCGGAAGCTCAAGAATATTTACAATGAAGCTGGCTTTTCCCTCTTATTTTACTCCTGTTCCCTATATTTAATGCATCTGTTTACTAGTCTTTACATTCAATTCAACTCAGCAAACTTTTATTGCTTGATGAAAGTTTACTTTTCTCAATTGTTTCATCTCCACTGCCATCAACTTGCTTGGCCAAGGCCAGCACCATCTCCATCTTACATGACTGCAGTTGACTACTGACTAGTTGTGGCTACAGCTTTTGCCCCCATCTTTTCCATATGGCAGCCAGAGTGGTTTTTACAAACTTTTACTAGCTCTCCTTGATCTTTGGTGTCTTATGATCACCTTTAGAACAACATGTTTGCTCTTTAATATTTTCTATAGGGACAGGCTGCCCCAGGTCCTGCATCTCTCTCCAGCTTCATCTCAAATAGTCTTCCTTTTCAGAATTGCTCCAGCTAATTTGGCTTTTCCCACTAGTGTCATTTCTGCCATGTGCAGCATGAACCTGGAATAACTTAACATCACAATCTATAGTGGATTCTCCTTCACTCCTTTTTGTCTCTCTCACCTTGTTATTTTTCTTCATATCACTTATTACAATTTTCAATGATATATTTTTGTTTGATAATTTGCTTTTATGGTCTCTCTACTATATTCTTAAGCTCCAAGAAGGTTGAGATCTCATCTCTTTTTTTCACTGCTATACTTTTCCTAGAACTTATTATGGTGCCTGGCATATTGTAGGTACATAATAAATAATTATTGAATGCATAATTAGTGGATTGCCTGAATAAATTAACCCATAAATTACTGTGCAAAGACAAATTAGAGAACCCTTAATATTGCCTTTAAGGAAGATTTTTCTCCCCAAGGTAAGGGTTAAATTATGGGTAACATTCTTCTGATAGGCAAGGAAGATAGAATAATAATACTTCTATGTCTATGACATAGGATATATATATATATAAAGAAGAATGAAAATATAAGTGTGCTAGAAATTAAGAGGGAAAAAAAAATAACCACAGATATATCTGGAGACGTTTATTGAGATGGAATTTGAATATCTAACATATCATGCTAAGGTATTCAAAATTCAGCTTTTAGGGGAATGAAGAATCACCGAGGGTTTTTATGTAGTAGATTGTATGTGTTTTACTAAAATGACTTGAATCAGTGTGTGTGTGTATATGTGCATGTGTATTGTAGGTTGAGGTGAAGGGGATTGACATGAAGAAGATAATTCAATTAAAGTGAAGGAAGGCATTTAGCGGGACACAAAAATAGTTTACACGGAAATCGTGAGAGTCTGTCAAAGAACAGCAAGAGTAGGAATTGACATAAGAACAAGGTAGGAAGAAAGAATGAGTCAAGTATGAATGCAGATCCCTAAGATGGATACATCTAAAGGAGTTTAATGTGAACATTTATGTGTGAACTAAAGCTGATATATACATAAGTAAGCAATATAGTTGTATGCATACATAAAATATTACTTCCAATCAATATTTCCACAGCTGAGTTTTATCATCCAATTTCCCTTCTGCTATGTGCCATAAAGAAGGGAGGTTGCAGAGACCTTGACCTCCTAATTGTGGATACCACTGGGGACAATTAACTTTCCAAAGAAATCCTAACATATAATAGTGGCAATATCCTTGCCTCTTAGAAACATAAATGAATGAGTCAATGAATTAATGAATGCTATTAGATACACTTGCATCAGTGGCACGTTAATTATGCACAATACACCTGGCTCCATATGCTGGACGATAAATCCTCTAAACAAGGGGATCTAAGCCAGGAGCTTTAAATTTATATTGAAACAGCCAGATGTTTGGCATCCAGTTGATTAGCCCTAATATTAAACAACAAAAAGTTTGTTTTCCCAAGGAAAATAAGAATATAGGAGATAAAATATAACAAACCTGATGTCACTCAGCAAACATAGTCAATTGCTCATTGCTTAGTTGTAGTTTGAATTTTGGTGTTTATATAGACTCAATTACTTCCATCCAGTGTATGGAATGGTTCCTGAGCAATACTAAAAAGGATTATACACTTTTCATAAAAGCAATTTCATTTTTTTCTCTTGAGATAGTATAGTTGTGGGTAACAACAGTGAAATTAGGAAGGTGTTACTATTCCACCCCTCACCTCAACCCTCAAAGGTATAGCTACTTAGACCATTGTATAGCCTTGAATGCTAATAACTGATTAAACTTCATTAACAAGCTGCTTAATTTAACTAGAAGTGACTGAAAGAAAAAAATAAAAAAGGAGTCAAGTGTTTCCAGATAGTGAGCTTAAATTAGCTTTACTGTTTGACAAGTAATGATTTATATGTTTTTAAAATATGTTTGCAGACCTAGAAAGGTCCGTGCTGGTTTATTATGTTCTGAGAAAGTAGGCATTTCATCAATTTGAATCAGCCACCAGAATGGACATAAATTGGGGAAAGTAGAGACTTGGGGTAATGATGCATTACATTTAGGCTAGCATGAAACTATCTTGAACATTCAAATTTATTATCTAGAAGGAATTACTATATCTTGTTATGTTATTATCAAAGATGAGCAAAACACCCTAATAAATTTTTTGAAATATTTCAAATCCAGAAAATAGGCTACACAACCTAGAATTTTTTATTATAATGCTTGAAGAGATTTGCTCTAGAAAGGAAACATTTGTCTTTAGAAATATGCTTTATCTACTAGATTTATCAGATATAAATTAGGTGTGAAAACTTTGCCAGCTCCTAAGAACATATAAGCTAAAAATAGAAGTAAGTTTGTCTTGAAAGCTGACTGCCTATGAGTGACAAAATTCTGCAGTGTCTTTGCAATATATTAAGCAACTAAAACAAAAATGGCATATTTATGATTCTCTGTGAAAGCATAACATCTCAATACCTCTCTTTAGCACTGATTGAGCTAGTGGCAGAATCTCCACAGTGATGCAGGATTTTTTATTCCATGACGGTACTAAAAATGCATATCTATTGGGATTGAGGTTGTCTCATATTCTTAGATGTGTTTAGTGGAGACTTTTAATTTTGAATTTTATTTATTTTTATTTGGGAGGAAGCTAGTATAAAAATTAATTGCTGAAAGAATAGAAGCAAATCTTCAAGAAAAGTTATGAGCAGTCTTCCCTTTGTAATATAGTTCATGAAATTTGAGACCTTAATCGATGAAACAAAAATAGAAGGAATGTAGACCCAGCCTATGTTTACTTGCAATTTGCAAATACTAAATTCTATTTATGAATATCTCTCTACAGTGCTATTCTGCACATCTCAGTTTTAATCCAGCCTAATCTTATGCTTGAAAGTTACATTTTAGTTGTCCAAGGGTGGGAGTTTGCCCTCATGTCATAATCCTCAGTGATTTGAGACTTATCTAATAAAATCATATCTGTGAAATTTCTTTGTCAAGTTTACAGCACTATGTAAATTTAAGAAATTATCAGTTTTTCTTTCTGGCTTCTCTATATAGGCACTGTAAAAATCAATAGCTTCAAGTTGCAATACCTACTCTACACTTCATTGGACTCACCTAGGACAACTAACAAGGAGATGATGATGGACAGCGACCATCCCAAGGAACTGAGAGAGTCTACAACTGCAAGCAAGAGAGTCCCACCCATCTGCCCCATGGGATCAAAACCTCCTCTCAATTAGAGGTGGAGTGGGCAGCACCATTCCAGAGTCCTCAGGATAGGGGAATGAACTGTGGACTAGAGTGGACTTACTGGTATTCTACTATGGACTTGTTGTGATTCTAGCAATGGAAGAAACTATATCACTCATGTGGAGGCAGTAGCCAGTGGAGGTTTTGAGGGCAGGGAGAGTGAAATACAGGTGAAATGTGGGGGCATTTTGGGGACTTGGGAATTTTCCTGAATGGCATTGCAATGACAGATATGGGCCATTGCATGTCTTGCCATAACCTGCAGAATTGTGCAGGAGAAAATGTAAACTACAATGTGAAATATAATCCATGCTTAGTGGAAATGCTCTAAAATATTTCCATCAATTGTAACAAATGTACCACACTAATGAAGGATGTTGTTAATGTGGGAAAATGTGGGAGGTGTGGGAAGCAGGGCATATGGGAATTCCGTATATTTTTATGTAACATTTATGTAATCTAAATACCTTTAAAAAAATAAAAATAAAAAAAAAATTAAAAATCATTAGGTTCAGTACTTTTCAATGAATCAGGTTTCCATGGTGTGAGTCTACATGAATATGTGTTTGGGTGCATGTGTATTGTAGTTGTTTTGGGGCACGACTTCTTTCCAGCTTCATGTGCTCATATGGAGGGGCCTCTACCAAGTAACACTCCTGGTCTCTTGTTTCAGTTCTTGCTCCCCCCAATGAGAAGATGCAAATTATCTCCAATTCTTGATGAGGTGGATTTATTCTTCTAACTCTAAAAATTGAGGATGTGTTGAGGTGGGCTATCCAAGGTCTAGACTTGGTGCCTTGGAACAGGGGAGCAGAGAAGGTTAGAGAGCTTATTTGCCACACCCCTTACCACATCCTACAAACTAAGTTTTATCTGTAATGGTGCTAATATTTTGATATTTATATGTTTGTCTATTCTATTTCTCATTTAGTTCAGATGGGATGAGAGGGTATCATTTATGTGAACCTCTCAAACTCCAATAGTAAAGACTATTATTCTAAGCCAGATATCCCCTAAATAAAATTATTTCAAAGACTTTTTCCACTATCTGCTTTATCTACTTCTCCAAGATGAAAAATAGAATCTGCACAGTGGAATTTCTCCTAGTGAGTTATGTGTGTGTGTGTGTGTGTGCACATGCACAAGTGTACATGTAAAATTAACTACAGTCATTTCTCCCATTTATTCTAGTTCTTTATCATAGAAAAAAAGAGGAGTTATAAATATATCATCAATGCAGGCTACAACCTATGATCTTACCTGTAGTTGGCACTCACTCGCAGGCTTCATTTCTCATTTCTTTAAAGAAGTGTCAAATATTAAAAGTGTCAATAAGAACAAAATGCATTTGAAGCACTTTTATTTTTCACTATGATTTCAATAAAGATTGAATAATTTACCTGATCTTAGAAACACATTCTTGAAAACTCTTGAGCCCCTTAAAATCTGCTATCTTTACCACCACCATGTATACTGACACTATCAGTTCTTACTCACGGAAACTGCTTTACCTGTTAACTAGTCTCCCATCCCCAGAGAACAAACTCCTTTGGTTCTAGTTTAGCATTTGTCATATTCAATATTTATAGTTCCTCTATAAATAACAGAAAGAGGTGACATAGTAAATTCCTCGTGTTGTTGATTATTTTGGTCTGATAGTTCGATATTGGTGAGCATTGAATTTGTGACTAATTGATTTTCTTTCAATCTCCCTTAAACTCCCTTAGTTTATGATATATTTTTAAAATGTTTTCTGTTGGCATAACATTTTGGACTTTTCAAAGGACTTTTAAACATATTTTCTCATCTAATACTCTGAAAGTGAGATATTTTCCTTACTTTATATACTGTATATAGATGACCGCTGAGAGAGGGAGAGGTTAAGGAAATCATTCAAGGGTCCATGGCTGTAGCCAGGAGAAATCTGGAGAAATCCCTTTGAGAATATTTCATGGAATGAGATGTCTAGAGTTTCCCAATAATTGGCTAAATTACTAGAAGCTTTAGGCATAAAAACGTAAACAATTGTTGATTTTTTTTTTAAGTGTTGGTTTGAATTTTGAAAAAAGTTAATTGATTAGTTGGGGTGAGGTGGAGAAGGGAACAACTGAACACATCTGGTGGCAATTGATAAGAACCCCACCCCATTCCCCCTAGAAAGGGAGGAGCTGCCCTCTATTTAACAGCTTAGTAATGTGATCCCTGGCTCTGTTTCCTATTGTCACTTCTGGGAGCCACTGATGGAAAGAGTCTTTATACACCTGCAGAAGAAAGAAGATGGGGTCATGATTCAGAACTTTAGCCTGCTGAAATAGCTTCTGGTTTTCTTCTCCTCTATTAGTGTTCTCTGATTGCTGTCCAGTGTGTAAAATGTAAGTTAGGCCCCCTACCTGAGAATCTCTCTTTCCCACTTCTGGGACAACACATTAACTAAAACAAGTGTATATGTTTCCCACAAAAGCCTATACATGTGTGTGCATTTCTTTTTCTACAGCAAATTTACACACATTTGCACATATGCATAGAAGCACATTTAAAGGCAAGAAACAGAGGCAAGTGTATTACCCGTGTAACACACCTTATTCCTAGTCTAGTGATTTTTGCTTTATTTCAAAAAACACTCAGATAACAGAAATACTCTTTATGGTGAAGGTATAGCCTAGCAGGTCTGAAGAATGATATTCTAGAGTGTGCTTTGGAAATTAAATTTGCATAAGAATCACTAAAGATCTTGTTAAAATACAGATTCTGAATCAGTAGGTCTGGGATGGGTCTTGAAAATCTGTTTTTCTAACCAGTTCCTGTGTTTATTAGTCAGGATTCTCTTGGGAAACAGAACCAACAGGAGATATCTGTAAATATTATGAAATTTTATAAAATTGT
This sequence comes from Cabassous unicinctus, assembly GCA_029593785.1. Lineage (NCBI taxonomy): Eukaryota > Metazoa > Chordata > Mammalia > Cingulata > Chlamyphoridae > Cabassous > Cabassous unicinctus. The sequence continues at coordinate 10,092 of JAQZBX010016533.1, read as the reverse complement.
CTCACAAGATTGTGCGGATGCATGAGTCCAAATTCTAGTGATGATAATTTTTCTGATCTTCAGACCACACTTTGATTAACAAAGATCTAAATTATGATTATACGACAATAGAATGGAAAGAAGAAAGAACATTAGAATATTTTACTTCCAAAATTAATGCAAATATATGTGTATTCCACTTTTGATATATTTCTTGCTTTTTTCTGGAAGTCTTGAAAAGAATAAAAAAGAATATTCCTGAGACCACACCTACCAGAGTTTTTCTTGTCTGAACAGAACATAAAATTTTTATACATAATCATTTATATATAATATTTAACTTGGCATATTTATCCAGTACCTGGCTTATAAACATTAACATTGTCCTAGACATTGTCTGGGCTATGGACTAACATTTTGTAATTTGCAAATTCAATTGAATTCAAAACATTGATGGAAAAAAGAAATTCTTTTTAATAGAATTAATCACAACCAGTGATCCCCAGCATGTATATGGAGATACACATTTTGGTAGATCTCTGGTGGAAAAAAAAATGTTACAGTGTTTATCCATCCATGCATATCAACCTCAGTCACTGTCTATATGACAAAGGCAATCTGCCTCATGAACAGCAGCAGGAGAGAAGTGGATTAGAAGGCAGGCATCCCCCTCACAAGACTAGAGCCTGGCACAGAAGCTACTGCAATTTCCCAGGCATTGTTGATGTTGTTAAGTCCTATTGAAACAAAATATCTTAGTTTAACAAGGCTGCTATGACAATTAGCACTTACTGGTTGGCTTAAGCAACAGGAATTTATTGTCTCATGGTTTTGGAAGCTGGAAATCCAAAATCAAAGTCCCAATAGGCCAGGCTTTCTCTTGGAGTCTGCAGTGTTCCAGTGCCAGCATGTCACAATCCTTAAGGGTTTTTGCTTGCATCTCTGCCTCTATCACAAGGCAATCTCCCTCTCCTTGTGTCTGTTCCTTGTTTGCACTGAATTCTGGCTTCGTCTGACTTCTGGCTTCTGACTGACTGCATCTGTATAGAATTAAGATCCACCTGGATTCAATCTGATCACAGCTTAACTAATAATAACATCTTCAAAGGTCCTTTTTAAAAATGGGTTTATACCCAAAGGGACACAGATTAAGACTTAAACATGTATCCTGTGGGGTATGTGATTCAATCCCCAACACAATGCTTCTCTGAGGACTCCAGTAAGAAGCATTTCCCTTCAATTCTGCAATAATTTTTGGTAAAGTTTTAGCTACTCATAAAATGTATTCATTAATTTAACAAACACGTTTTAAGTATGTATTTGCTAATAGTAACAAAGATGGAAAGAAGTGTCTCTAACCTCAAGCTGCTACAATCAAGAGCACAGGTGTTCAGGCAGCCAGGTACAATGAATTGAGATAATGACTATAACAGTTTATGTATGGAATGCAGCGGGAGCCCAAGAGACGGGACAAATCATGACCACCTTAAGGAAGAGTTAGTATTAAAATTGGTGCTTGAAGGTTGAAATGAAAAGGATGAGTTTTCCAAGCAGACAATTGTGATTGGGAGACGATAGTATGAGGAAGTATGAGAACATCCAAGCTGAGGAATTGGCATGTTCAAAGCAGGGTTTATGTGAGAATGACTTGTTTAGCTGTTTCTATGTCATTCAGAATTGCTGAATGTTATGTGTGAGGGGGAGAGTGATGAGAGGAGATATTGCCAGGTTGATAGGGCCACAACGTGAAGAATATTATACCCTTAGAAAAAGAGTTTAGATTTCATCCTTTAGGATGAAGGATACAATTTAAAATGTTGGACATCTGTACTATTGTAGTCTTGTATTCAAATGAATTGCATACAATTTATCTTCTCTATTAAATTTAACATGTGAATAAACATTATTTTGGCATAAACATTATTCATACCAACTGGCCTAACATTTTCAAAATCAATGTTTCCAGTTTCCAACCATCTTTTCTTTTAACTTTTGAGTGTGCCACTCCTTGGGTAATCAAATAACCTGTCATCTCCTTGTATCTCAAGTTTATATCTCTCTTCTCCTGGTTACTTTGCTATGAGTGGAGAAAGAACCACAACTACATGTTCTACCAGTATTTCCATCAACATCGCTCCCTCAACTATAGTTCTCAAATGTAGCACACATTTACTCTCTTTTATACAAGTGTTCCAATTACTTACACAAGCAGATAATGGAAAGTATTTGAAACACTGTTAGACTGAAGTTCTGTAACCAAAATTTACATATATATATATATGTATATATACATATATATACATATATATATATATAAAGAACCAAGAGAGTGTGATTGTGATTTGAATATCAGAAGCTATGGATTTGACTTTTTATTAAATGCCAAGGGAAAGGTCGTTATGATGTTTAACACTTATCGGATGGCAATATAGCTCTGAGTGACTTCTGTTGAGTACTTGAAAACAAACAATGGATCTCCTTTGGCAATCATGGTCCACCAGCTTTTTTAAATGAATGCATTGGAAAAGTGCTCCAAGTTCAAACCAACTGTTAATGACAGAAAGAGCATGTATTGCCTATTTCACTTTTATGAGTATCAGAATGCCTTTCTTTTCTGAAATGAGAGATTTGGAAGCAAAGGTATTTATGTAACAAAGGATTACTGAAAGAATGTTTTCTACAGCTGTATTTAAAATAGGGGCTGTTCTAACTGTGAACATGCAAGTCACTGTGGGGACACCGTTCCAGTAGTATATATTATAGTATAATAAAAGAACCTCATTAAATGTGGTGCTTGGCAGGAATCTCATAATTTCACTTGGACATATTGGCAAAAATGAAACTAGATTTAGCTGTTTCTTCAAATCTACTCAAATGCTTAAAAAGAACGCTACAATGAAAACTTCTATTTTACAGTGTTAGGAAAGAAAAATGCCTATTAAAGTGGTTATATGATTTTGCCTTTTATAAATAAATTATTCTGCCAGGTATATTCCTTTTTTCTTTTAGTAACACATGGTTCTTTAATTTAAAAAAAAAAAAAAAAAAAAAGCTTTTTTGAAAGCAGGATTTTCCAGTGGAGCTTAGCTTCATTGGTCATAGTTCTAAGAGTTTAGAGAAAAGATTTGAGGCCACATATAACAAACTGATCATCTAGTTTGAACATAAATAAAGAATAAATGGCTTCATGACATCTATGTGATAAAGGAATCAAGGGGAAAAAGCTGTTTTATGATTGTGAGTGTTTATATTAGAGAGCATGAGAGAAGGTAAATTGTTACAGACTTTGTATTCTATAAACATGGCCATGTATACACAACAACTTCTTGATATATGACCAATGACAACAGACACTAGAAAGGTTTCCAGGGAACACAGGAAATTTCTGATCCATGTTCTCCCCTAGAATGGGCTAATAACACAAATTTTCTACCATTTTCTACATACTTTCACAGTTCTTATTTAGTTTTCGGGGTTCCAGAATAGAGCAGCTTGCCGGGAATTTCAGACCCGGATCACTTTTTCTCTCTAGTTCAGGCCACTAAATCATAGAATATAATTCAATTAGTGGCAAAGATCAGTTATTCTCTCTGTCCATAAAACCCATGGACTGGATTAAAGTATGACATAAGAGCATTCTTCTGGCTTCTCTCACATACTCCAGAATCAGTAAATTACATGTCACTTTCAATAATATGCTATAGCATCTCACTACACTTGAATTTCCTTAGTGACTGTGGTCAGCTTCCAAAATCTAGGCCACTATCACCAATTTTTTTATTTTCCCTTTCTCAAATATAAAGTATACAAAAGAGATGCAAAGACCATAAAAACTTGATCCATATTAAAATTTCATAATGTCAAATTTCAACTTATTTCTTGAAGTTATTCAACAATCCCACATTTCTTTCTTTCTTTACTATTCTTTACTATTTTCTCCAAGAATAATTCTAAAATTTTCTACTTTTCTTAAGAAAATAATTTCAGTAGCCCCTACATTTCTATGCAGCTTTCAGGATATGGACTAATTTTTCTATTTTACTTCCTATTATTATTATTAAATGCCAGGTACTATGCTAATGATTTTGAATGTACCTGAAAGTAGCTGCTGTTATTAATTCAAGCATACAGAAGAGATCATCATAATAAAGAGGTTAATTATGTTCCCAAGGCAACATATCTAGTAAGTGTGGTGAAGGCACAAGTCAAGATTTAAAACCAGTCACATCTGATATAAAAATTTGAGCTGAATTTCTTCAGCTACATTCTTACCAGATGCACATACAGAAATGTATATATGTATGCACGCATATAAAAAGGGTATAGTACCTTGACAATATTCAGTAAGATTTTTTTTAATATTACTTGCGGTTCTCTGTCTCTAAGTCTGGGTAGCGATGTTTACGTCATGTGGTGGCTTGGAGATATGTACTCCAGAAAAAAGCATGTTCTTAAACTTAATCCAGTCTGTGGAATGGGTGTGAACCCTTGTATATAGGACCTTTTGATGAGGTTACTTCAGTTAAAGTGTGGCCCAACTGAATCAGGATGGGTCTTAATTTATTACTGAATGCCTTAAAGGGAAGGCCACAGAGATAGAGATAAAGCCAAAGGACACTGCTAGAAGATGAATGTCAACTGAAGCCAGAAGAGAAGGGAGAATCCAGGAGCAGCTGCCATGTGCATTGCCATGTGACCAAAAAGCCAAGGACCTAGGATCACTGACAGCCAGGCCCAGAAGACCACAGTCTTCTGGGAGAAGGCATCACCTTGATGATGCCTTGATTTTTGACTTTTCCAAAGTGAGCCAAAAATTCCCCATTACTATGGTAGGTGGTGGTTTCTTGGATCTTACACCCAAAGCATGAGCAACAAAAGAAAAAATAGATAAATGGGACCTCCCCAAAATGAAACAATTTGCACATCAAAAGGGTGAAAAGAGAATAAATATTTGGAAATCACACATCCAATAAGAGTTTAATAGCCATGATTTATAAAGAGATACTACAACTCAACAATAAAAAGACAAACTATCTGATTAAAACATGGGCATAAGACTTGAATAAACATTTGTCCAAAGAAGAAATACAAATGGTGAAAAAACACATGAAAAAATGTTCAACATCACTAGCGATTAGGGAAATGCACATCAAAACTACATTAAGGTAGCATTTCACACCTATTAGAATAGACACTATTAAAAAAATACTACAAATATTGGAGAGGATGTGGAGATATAGGAACACTTATTCACTGTTGGTGGGAATGTAGAATGATACAGCCACTGTGTAGGACTGTTTGGTAGTTCCCGAGAAAGTTGAATATAGACTTGCCATGTGACCCTGCAATACCACTACTAAGGATATACCCAGAAGAACTGAGAGCAGTGACACAAACAGACATCTGCACATTGATGTTCATAGCAGTGTTATTCACAATTGCCAAAAGATGAAAACATCCCATCGATGTCCATCATCGATGAATGGATAAAGAACTTGTAGTATATACACAATGGAATATTATGCAGCTGTAAGAAATGAAGTTGTGAAGCCTAAGACAACGTGGATGAACCTGGAGGACATTATATTGAGTGAAATAAGTCAGACACAAAAGGACAAATATTGTATGATTGTGCTATTATTAACTAAATATATTGTGTAAACTCATGGAGTTAATAATTAGAATATAGGTCACCAGAAAACAGAATGAAGGTAGAGAATGGAAAGCTGAGGGTTAATCTGTACAGAACTGGTCAAAAGCCTGTTCTTAAACCTTTGGAACTGAATAGAAATGGTGAAAGCCCACCATAGTGTTTGTAACTAACACTGCTGTTATATAGGTATGACAGTGGTTGAAAGGAAAATTCTAAAGACATGTATATTACTCGAAGGAAAGCTAAAAAATGCAACATGGGGCAGTATAACATAGTGAAACCTCATGTGAATTATGCATATAGGGAATATTACATATATAAAACTGTTTTTATGAAATATAAATGAAAATAAGAACAAGAGAGAAGGAAACAGTAGGAGCTATATACAGCAGGGGAAGCATAGATTGAGAGGTGATGATATTTTTGTTTGTTTTCTGTTTTTTGTTTTGCATTATGATAATTATTGGAATAATGAAAATGCTCTAATAACGATTGAAGTGATGAATGCACAACTATGTGATTATACCAAATACCATTGTTTGCACACTTTGGATGAATTGTATTCTTTATTAATATATATCAATAAAATTAATTTGTTTTAAAAAAAATCCCCATTATTTAAGCCACCACATTGCATGGTATTTGGTTTAACAGTCAGGAAACTCAAACACTGCTCCTGGGAAGGAGGAAAGTGGGAACTACCAAAACCAAATTAGCCATTGACCAGCTGTGAGTCTCAAAGTGATATTCTTGACTGCTTTATCTAGGCAATAGTGGTGAAAGACAAGTATAGCTGGAAGAGACAAAAATTTTAAAATGCCATTACTGTTCTCTTTTTATAGAGACAGATCAATTGACTCACTTATAGCTATTTTTAAGGGTGGCCTTAGAAATACGAGAATAACATGGGAGAAAATCCCCCATTTTCCACTAAGATGAATTATGGGAAGAAGAAGGGTTGAAATGAATGTTCTCACTCCCCTTCTGGCCTGAGTTTCTGAGAAGAAAGTTCTCTTAGGAAGACTAAAAGGACTGTCAAGGGTCAGAGGTCTTTATCTCCCCTGCTATTAGCGCCTTTGAGGAGTCCCCTTTGCATGGAGGTCCTGCTCCTTCACTGAGCAGTATTAGTTTCAAAACAGACAACTAAAGGACTTATTTATCCCTCCTAAACCTCCAGTGGCTCTCTACTAGTGGAGAATAACATGAAAATTCCCCCATGATCCTGAGGTGCACGTGTGTGTGTAAATGGGGTGGGCAATGTGTACTTAGCCTGCTGGCTTTTGAGAATGGCAGAGGCAGAAGCCACAGGTGGTTAAAAGCAAGTCCCTCAGCTGAGGACTGCAGGAAGGGCTGCTGGGACCAGTTGCCAAAGCAAAATCAGAGCAAATAGGAATAACAGTGAAATCAGTTAGCAGAAAGGGATGGATGATTCACCAGGAGCATCATTTAAGAGCATAGACCATGTGTTACATTAGCATCAGATTTAAGCAGTAGAAGCCAAAAGAAGTCTCAGTGATGGGATCTGTAATATCTCAGCAGAGTCTAGCAAACATCAGTCCTGAGTCCTGAGTAGATCTCACTACAACATTCTAGCTCCATATTCATTTGGTTATACCTCACTTATACACAGCATTCCTTCATTTACCCAGATAGCATCTTAAAGAGAAGAAGTGGCAGTAGGCACATGTCTGAAAGGATGAGCATTTAACTGAGTCATCTAGGCAGAAATTAACTTCCTAAAGAGATAATCCAAATTACTGGAATGGGTTAATATCACCAGGTTAGACTCCATCCAGTTCTACTGAACACCCAACATCCCTTTCCCCTTGTCAGAAGGTTAGGGGTTCACAAGGAGTATCATTTCAGTTATAGAGAAGTAAGTAAGATATTTGCATATCCAAGTGTAATGTGACTTAACTTTTTAAACACAATTCACTACACTGTGAGCACTGAGATCAAGGGCATGATTTTTGTGTTCATTGCTCACAGGACCAGTACCTCTTAGCCACTCAATGCACCATTTTTTAAATGAATAGATAAGTGAAGGAATTTGTTATTTTTCCTTCAAGCTTCAAAAGCAGAAACATAATTAATATTTCAAAACTTAAACCTTCCATCACTGAACATGAGACCATTTCCTTTCATTTGTTCTGGAGCCATCATATCTCACCTACCGCAACTTGTCCCCACATGTTCAATTTGGTTTCACTAGTCGTTTTATTTCCTACATCGATAAACATGCAAAAGTTGTCCCTTCTTGAAAGAGGAGCAAAAAACAACTGCTATGAACATTCTTTCCTTTTGGGAAGTCATCTAATTTCTGTCATTTTACAAACATTTTAATGTGGATTTGCCATTGTGGCAGTCCTTTCTACTCACCCTCTCTCTCTTTTCTCTCTGTGTTCTCTTTTCTTCTTGCTAGTTTCAGAAAGCTGTCCTAGGGATTCAAGGACAAGCCTTGGTGATTAAAAACACTATTGATTTCCTATTGATAAATGGAAGAACATATTTATTTTCTCCTTTCCCCATGACATCTCTGGAAACCTTAACTCTAGTCACACCTTCCTAATTGCTGTGTTCCCCTCAGATTTAGTGAAATGTATTGTCCTAATCTTTTCCCTCCTCCTTAAGAACTCTATTTTATTTTTTATACACTTGCCTTGTTTGTTTTCCATTCCTTGACTGAAAAAGTCTTTCCTTTGGTAAGGCTGGCTAATTTATTGCTTTCCAATTATGCTGTACACATTTCTACCTCCAATGCTCTTAGTCATCTAAAAATGACTTGTTTGTAAGAGCTCAAGAACACAGGAGTTTTATTAGCGTTATACAGGGTAGAATCTTAACTCAGCTATTTAATAACCGTATGACCTTGGACAAGATCTAACCTTTCCAAGTATCAGCTTTCTTGTCTCTAAGAGGTGAATAATAATTATATCAACATCAAACTTGCTAATAGAGAGAATTATACAATAAAAGAAATTATACTTACTCATATAATTCATGTTACCAATACATGTATTCTTCTATGCTTTGTGAAAATCCATATTTTCAACTGGGATGATTTTACTTCTCTCAGAAAGACTGTTAATATTTCTTATAGTGTGGGTCCTTTTGGAATAAATATTTTTGGGTTTTGTATGTCCGAAAAGCTGTAACTCTTTTGTTTTGAAAATATTATTTAAGTGGGTATAGAATTCTAGGTTGATAATATTTTTCTTTTAGTACACTAAAAATGTACCCCAATATCTTCTCACATTGGTCCCAATAAAAAATATGTTGTCGTTCTTATTTTTGTTCTTTGTATGCCACGTCTTTTTTTTTTCCTCCAAGATTGGTAAGAAAAATATAATTCTAAAGTCCTCTCTTTTTAAAAAAATATAATAGACTTTATTTTTAAAGAGGTTTTAGATTACAGAAAAGTTACATCGAAAGTATAAGAGATTCCCATATACTCCACACCTTCCCCCTCTCACTTTTCCCATATTAATAACATCTTCCAATTGTGTGGTTCATTGGTTGCAATCAATGAATAAATATTGAAGCAATGCTATTAACCAAAGTCTATAGTTTACATTGTGGTTTACATTTAATTCCAGTGCCCTAAAAATGCCCTGTGTTCTACCTATTATTCCCTCCCTCTCCCCACAGAACCTCTGGTAACCACTATCTTTATATCAATGCTACATGTTCTTCCATTACTACAATATTAATAAGTTTACTTTATCCATAGTTGCATTCCCCCCTGATGTTTGTTCATTCCTCAACCTTGAAGATTTTGGGATGATGATGACTGCTCTGCCTCAGATTGAGAAGGGTCTTAGATGTTATGGGTCAGATGGATAGAACTATTTTCCTAGCAGTTGTAGATATTCTGTTCTTTGCAGTGGGGGTTGTCCATCATCATCATCATTTTGTTAGTTGTCCTGGGCAAGTCTGATCAACTGAAGAGTAGGTGTTAGTTGCACCTTCTGAGATTCAGGGCTCAACAACATACAGACTTGCCGCGGTCCAGCCGAGGCACGAGGGAGCAGGCTGAAGGTGATTAAGGGAGTTGGTGAGAAATGATGAGTCGCACACCAAATTGAGTGAGAATTAACGACTGACGACTCTCTGACTTTTTTGTAAGATAAGCACAGTTTTTATATTCTATTTTTTGGCAAGCATAAGCATTCTCTTTGTATAACTGACTTTAGATAAGCACTTTCAGTTTCATGGCAACAAGATGTAAACTTTTCACGGAACAGCAACTGGTGACTTAGTTGTCCCTATTCTGATGTCTAAGATTAGATAAATTAGGATTGTGGTTAAAACTTTATGTTAAACTTGTTTTTATCTAAAGAGTCATCAAGACCCTGAACTATTCTTTGGGCAACAGTTTCCGCCTACAGTATACTTTTGTATTCTTTGCTAAAATCTAACCTGACAAGCTTAAATGTCCTAGAATAATTACTGAGATCATA
>JAQZBX010016532.1:15488-36501 GCA_029593785.1 Cabassous unicinctus | reverse complement strand
GGAGGAAGTTCACCTGAGCATACATATAAGGTATGTAAAAATGTTCTCATGTTCATGGGACATTGTCACAGTGGGTGGAGACTCACACAATTACCAGAAAATACTGAATTCCCATCCTGTAGAGCTCTGTCACATTCTATAAGGGAGCAGCAACAGTCTCCCAAGTGCAGGGGCAGTGACTTGCAAAGGAGGATGATCCACTGATGGGCCCTTGATATTGACTAGGCTTATCAGCCTTTGCTCTTGAAATTGAAACTTAGCCTACTGCTATGGGGTGCCTGAGGGTTGCCTCCTGAGAGCCTCCTTGTTGTTCAAATGTGGCCTCTCTCTAAGCAAACTCAGAATATGAACACATTACCTTCACCCCAGCATGAGACATAATTCCCGGGGATGAGCCTCCCTGGCACTGAGAGATTGCTTCCAAGCCCCAACTAGCAATGCAACAAGAAAAAAGACCTTGAATAAAAGGGGGAAATGGCAAATACAAAGGATTTTATATGGCTAAGAGACTTCAAAGTGAGTCAGGAAGTCATCTCAGAGGTATCGCTTATGCACATCTCAGCAGGATCCCATAGACTTCCAAATTGTATAGAACCTCAAATAGTGGGTCTCCTCAGAGCTGTGGAGACACCTAGGTTCTATGGTCAGGGTGGATAGCTCCAGAGTTTGGTGCCTTGCCAGTGGGCCCTACTTTGGAATTTGTGCTCCTGAGTGTGACAGATTTGTACTGAATTATGGTCTTCTCTACACATGACTCTTCTGTCCCTTCTATTTAAACCTATACTTGGTGCTGGACTTTGTAAGGGTATGTATTAGTCAGCCAAAGGAGTGCTAATGTGAAATACCAAAAATGGGTTGGTCTTTATAAAGGGTATTTATTTGGGGTAGAAATCCACAGATACCAGGCCATAAAGCATTAAGTTTCTTCTCTCACCACAGTCCTTTGCTATGTGTTAGAGAAAGACAGCTGCTGGCATTTGCAAGAGTTCAGGCTTCTTGTGTTCCTTTCTTCCCAGGGCTGCGTTTTTCTCTGGGCTTAGCTCTTCTGGTTCCTCCAAAAGGTCAGCTGTAGACTATCAGGCGAAATGCTCGCTTCTCTTCTCCTGGGGCCTTTTCTCCAACATCAAAACTGCTTCTCAAGAACTGCTTCAACTCTGTCCTTTGCCTTGCCTTTTATATACAATTCCCCACCCACCAAGGGGTGGGGCTCAACACCCTACTGAGGTGGCCCAGTCAACGCCCTAATCATAACTTAATCATGCCCAGATTAACAGATCAGTTTACAAGCATGATCCAATTATATTTTTGGAATTCATAATTATATAAAACCACCCAACTGCAACAGTGTATATCCAGAGACTCAAGTGATTCTGCTGTACATGTGACACTTGGGCCCAGAACCTTGGCAGACTTACAAAAGCTACTCTACAGCTCATTGGACTCACCCAGGACAACTGGCAGGGAGATGATGATAGACACCGACCATTCCAGGGAATAGAGAGAGTCTGTAGCTCCAGACAGGATAGTCCTATCCATCTTCTCCATGGGATATAAGCCTCCTCTCAATTGGAGGTGGAGTGCATGTCAAATCCCAAAATCCTCAGAATTGGGGGAAGAGCTATAGACTAGAGTGGACTTACTGGTATTCCTCTATAGACATATTGTAATTCTAGCAATTGTAGAAATTACAACATGGCTGTGGAACCAGTAGCCACTGGAGGCTCTGGGGGCAGGAAGAGGGAAAAACAGTTGTAATACGGGGGCTGTTTCAGGACTTGGTAATCATACTGAATAACACTGGAACAACTGATATAGGCCATTTTATATCATCACATAACATGCAGAACGGTGTGGAAGAGAGTGTAGACTAAAATGTGAACTATGGTCCAGGCTTAATGGCAAAGCACCATGATGCATTTATCAATTGCAATGAATGTGCTACACTAATGAAGGATGTTTATGTGGGAGAGTGTGGGAGGTGTGGGGAGTGGGATATATGTGAATCCCCATATTTTTTGTGTAACACTTATGTAATCAAATATCTTTTAAAAAATGAAAATATATATTATTGAAAAAAAGAAAAAAGGACAAGCAATTAACCAAAATAAGCCAATGGCAAGAAATAAGAAAGATTAGAGCAGAATTAAATGAAATTGAGAATAAAAATAATAGAGAGTGTTAACAAAACTAATAGCTGATATTTTGAGATCATCAATAAACTTGGGAAACACAACTAGAATAATGTGGAAAAATAGAGAAAATGCAAATAAATAAAATCAGATATGAGAGAGGGTTATCACCACTGACCCCATAGAAATAGAGTGTTAAGAGAATACTAGGAAAAATTAATTCAATAATCTGGAAAATAAATTTCTAGAAACACACAAGTAGTTAACACTGATGAATGAAGAAATAGAAGACCTTAAAAGACTAATCACAATTAATGAGACTGAAGCAGTTATGAAAAACCTCCCAACAAAGAAAATTCCAAAAGCAGATGGCCTCACAGGTGAATTCTACCAATGATTCTGAAAAGAATAAGCATCAATCTCACTCCAACTCTTCCAGAGAACTGAAGAAGAAGGAACTTTATCTAACTCATTCTATTTGGCTGACATCACCCTAACTCCAGTGTTACATAAAGATGCTATAAGAAAAGAAAATTAGAGAAAAATCTCTCTAATGAAGTTAGATGTAAAATTTCTCAACACAATACTTGCAACTTGAACACAATAACACATCAATCTAATTATATGACATGATCAAATGGTATTTATCCCAGGTATGCAAGGATGGTTCAACATAAGAAAATCATTTAATGTTATACACCGCATCAACAGATCAAAGGAAAAAAATTACATGATCATCTTTATTGATGCAGAAAAGGCATTCAACAAAATTCAGCTAACTCTCTTGATAAAAACAAGTTTCCTTCTAGTCCTAGAAGGAAACTTCCTCAACATGATGAAGGGCATATATGAAAAGCCCACAGCTAACATCAAACCTGATGAAAGGCTAAAGGCTTTCCCTCTAAGATCTGGAACAAGACAAAGATGTATTGTGTTAGTAGTATTGTAAGATGTAATAGTGTGTTAAAAATTCTTGTTAGAACAATTAGGCAAGATAAATAACTAAACAATATCCAAATTGGAGAGGAAGAAGTAAAACTTCCATTTGCAGATGAAATGACCCTATATATAGAAAGTCCTGAAAAATCTACTACAAAGCTCCTAGAACTGATAAATGTGTTTAGTAAAGTGACAGGATATAAGATCACCATGCAGTAGTGTTTGTTTATACTTATAATGAGCAATCTGAGAAGGAAATTAAGAAATTATTGTATTTACAGATTCAACATAATCCCAATAAAAATTCCAATAGCATTTTTACATAAATGAAAAGGTCAATTATCAAATTTATTTGGAACAGTAAGTGGCCTCAAATAGTCAAAACTATCTTGAAAAAGAAAATGAAGTTGGAGGAGTCACGCTACCTGACTTTAAAACACACTACAAAACAACAGTGGTCAAAACTGCATGGGATAGACTGAAGCCAATGGTGGTGACCAGGGAACAGGAGACCCAGGGTGTGGGGGAGGCCTTGGAGGGGGAGGAACGGCAAGTTCTCGAACCCAGAGCCACACCATTCGAAAATTTCCCTCATTAGTCCCGATTCCACCCTCTAGAGTTGAGGTGCTGCCTCCTGCCCCCGGATCTGCTGCAATGGCGCTTCCCTTCAAAGAGTCCCAATGCAAGATTGATCCTGGGGTTTGACATGGGTTGTAACTGGCGGTGAGTGACTGGGGAGAGATCCGAAGTCAAAGAGCCAAGCGGTTGGCTGCCTCAGCCTTCACTGGGGTTCTGGCCTGGGCGTAACATCACACCTATCAAGACTTTCCCAAAATGAGTTTAAAGTGTAATGATGAGCCACTCTGTGCTATTGCTACCTGCACTCCGGGGTCCCACAACCATCTCTCTTAGGAATCTTGGGGAGGAATCATTCTCACATACATTCCGAATTCCCGTGTACGCACTCCCGCACTCAAAGTCCTCAGGGCCTTACCCATCTCGGCTTCCTGTGCCTGCCTCTGGTCTAGCATAGCTGGCGACCTGCCTGGGGAGAAGGGACTTCCGGAGACCAACTTTTGGGAGCATGAGGTTGAGATGGGTTTACTGGGAGAGATGACACAGTTTTGAAAAAAAAAACACAAAAAACAAGTAAACAGAGAGATGGGGAGAAAATCAAGCAGGGTGGTGTAGGGCCTTGCTACTCAAAGTGTGGGCCTTGGACTAACAGCACTGGCATGACTTAGAAGCTTGTTTAGAAATACAGAATCTTGGCCCCCCACCCCAGATCTACTAAATAAGAACCTTAGTTTAACAAGATTCCCCAAGTGCTTTGTATGCTCATTTAAGTTTGAGAAGCTGGCATAGAAGAAAGAAACTAATATAGCCTTACCTTGCCACATACTTACTATGTGACACTGGACAGGTAAGTCAATAGCCTCTCTGAAACATAATTTTTAAACAATGTTATAATGGTAACATAAATAAAGCAAAACATTTCCCATTTTATTCATTGAGCCATAATTTTTTAAAAAATGGTTTTTGTTGTGAAGCATGCCACATATATGGAAAAGTCCATAAAACATAAATCTGTAGTTTATGAATAATTATAAAGCAAATCTCTTTATGACCAATTTCCTGGTGAAGAATAAAACATTGTTAGCTTTCCCCAAATTCCCCATATGCCTCTTCCTAATCATAAAACCTCTTTCTTCCCAGAGGTAACTATTAGCCTGACATTTATTATTGTTTCCTTGCTTTTCTTTATAGCTTACTATTGTATCCCTAAGCAATAAATAGCTTAATTTCATAAAAAAAAAAAAAAAACTACATGGTATTGACACAACAATAGACATATTGACCAATGGAACTGAATTGAGAGTTCAGAAATAGACCCACACATCTATGTCCTATTGATATTTGAAAGGGCTTCCAAGTCCTCTCAACTAGGACAAAATAGTCTCTTTAACAAATGCTTCTGAGAAACTGGATAGTCATATCCAAAAGAAATAAAGAGGACCCCTAAGTCACACCCTATACAAAAATTAAGTCAAAATGGATAAAAAAAAACCTAAATATAAAATCCAGCACTTTAAAACTCCTATGATGAATTGATAAGCAAAATGTGGTGTATATATATATCATTGAATACTATTCAGTTGTAAAAAGGAATGGAGTACGGATTCATGTGACAACATAGCTGAACCTCAAGGACCTTATGTTGAGTGAAATTAGCCAGCGACAAATTGACAAATATCTCACTGATATGAATTAAGGATATCGAACCAACTGAAGGAGTTAGAGTATGGAAGATAGGTTTCCATGAGCTACAATGGGAGGAGAGATTGAAGAGCCAGTGCTTAATATGTGCACAATTTATAAGTAGGTTGCTTGTAACAGTTTGAAAATGGATGGAGTTGATGGTGTTGCAATGATATGAGTGTAATTAACATTACTGAATTGTAACTGTGAATGTGGTTGAAAGGGGGAGTTTGGGGCCATCCATGATGCTAGAAGCAAAGCTAGATGATGAAACTGGTGACTGTGCAACTCAGTGAACTCTGGGGTGGCTAAGGATTGTGGTTAAGACTGCAAATTAAAACTCCTATGATGAATTGATAAGCAAAATGTGGCATATATATATATCATTGAATACTATTCAGTTGTAAAAAGGAATGGAGTACGTATTCATGTGACAACATAGATGAACCTCAAGGACCTTATGTTGAGTGAAATTAGCCAGCCACAAATTGACATCATCAAGAGATGCTTTCTCTGGGAAACCTGGATGCCAGCGATCCTGGACTCTGTCATGTGGCAAAGCATATGTCAGCATGTGCTTGTCTCCCCCTTCTTTTCCAGGTTTAATTCTTTCCAGTTTCTTTATTCTGTGGTTTTTCTCTCCTTTAACTTCATATGCATCCTGTTTATAAAGGACTCCACTAAAAGGATTAAGACTCACAGTGGACTATGCTGAAGCTGAAGCAACCTAATCAAAATATCCTATTTATAATAGGTTTACACATAGAGGAATGGATTAGCTTTAAGTACATGATATTCTGGGGTACATACAATTTGAAAACATCAAAGGCTACATTCTTATCCAACAGTGTACACTTGAAGGCAAAGTGTATGGCTCAATATTAAGGTTATTTTGTATCATGATAGACCAAACAATGCTAAATTTATAGTCACCTATTATCATGGCTTCCAAATATATAATGCTTAACATGCTATATCACAAAGTATAACTTAAAATAGCCATAATTCTACCTGAATATGTAAAAACAATTCAGCCAGTGTAACCATCATGAGACAGCCATCAGGAAAGGTATATAGATTTGAACAGTATAATTGACTAAATCCTAATGGTGTAGAATGTACATTCAAGTGTGTGTTGAGTAGTTTGAAATCAAAAAGTGCATGTTGTCTAATTACAGTTGAATTAAACTGGAAATCAATGACAGAAAGCTACCTAACACCTCTTAGAAACATATTGAGACTTTCTACTTTCCTAACATGTTAAAAATTACCTCCCATGCCATGATTATGAAGACTGAACAGTTACTGTGGTGCTTCTTAATATGTATGAACTTTGTGCTGGGTATTGGTCTAAAAATGGTTACACGTTCCATTTAGTTCTATCCTCAAATGGCACATGAGGGTAGACACCATTGATAATGTGCTAGCATGAAGAGCTACTGAGTTATCAGAGGAAAAGCAACATGATGGTGATCATCCAGCTCACAAGCCACTGTGCTGGGCTTTGTTACCAGGCTCATTTATGCTTTTGACAATTTCAGAGACTGTTTTGTAATCACTAGCAAGGCCATGAGTTTGTTTTGACTAGTGAAAATCATTCTATTCCTGAGAGGAAAACCCTCAGGATGAGCAGGAAACCTCAGTGTCCTGGGATTGGGCTGAAGCCAGGCTCTGGGTCTCCTTTTCTGCTCCTTGATCCCTAAGATCTACAGGCATTTCCCCTTAAGAGCATTTGGAATATTAGGGGAACTATGATTTTCTTTCTGATTATCCATTTAATCTACACCATTTTCTATGTTCAAATACACTAATATATCTTTTAAACAAGTGCTGTTAATGGACAGATTTTACTTGGTCCTGTTCCCAAACCATCTAGAACCAATTATCTCTTTGAAATTACTGGTGGGCACTGGCTATTATTGGTATCAAAGCCTGTGTTCCTGGGGATTCTCTATAATGCCATTGGAGACTACCATTTGGATATAAAACTTAACATGAAGGCTCTTGTTACAATAGAAAGCTTCCAGACAGGATGTGAGTCATTTTTACCAAATATGCCCAGTCTCCTTGCACCCAGATAAAGCATAAGTGTACCCATATCAGAAATCTTGATGTGTCTATCCAGCATAAGTAATAAAACTAACTTTTTAGACTTTGTTGTTATTAACTCTTTTTTCTCTCTTTGTTCCCTTCCCTCCAAACTGCATTTCTTACCTGCACTGCTTTGTTGATATGAGAGAAACTGTCAAGAGGACTACAATAAAATATATATAAATATTTGAAAGGTAGTCACACAATGAGACAGGCCTATTCTTTTTCACTCAATTAAATAAATGCAGTTCAAGGAGTTTTTGCAGAATTGATAGCTGTTCATGGAAAAAAAGAGTGCGCTGGTTGCAGCTCCAGATGGAGCAGGGGCAGGAGCAGCTCTGAAAACTGACCAGAGATTCAGTAAGCAGAATGCTAATTTAAATTTACTCTTAAACTGATCTAATTCTGATGGGATGTGTTTTACCTAAGAAGAATACAAACAATAATTTATGTGTACTATTGCATATCAATTAATTTCAATAATTATTTCATATTATTTTCTCTTTACCCAGCATTCTACTATATGCAGTCGGTAGTGCATAGTGAATGTGTCATACAAATAAATTGTGCAAATGAAACCATAAGGTTCCTGTGTAATTCTAGGACATTCTCATAACATGTCATGAAAACCATGTAAGCAGTGTTCATACTTGAGTTCCACAGCTTCCAAGCAACTGCTTGCACATAATTCACCCTAAAATATCTTTAAAGATAGATAATATAAATAAATATTATGAGGATGTCTCAATAAATAAACAAATTAATATATTAATTATCAAAATATGTCTTTAAGTCTTTGCAGAAAATGCAAAAAAATCTTTGTTTGTACAATTTTGATGTGTATGAACCCCTGTGCAATTAACTAGTTATCCCAAGAGAACATTACTTTGCAAGTTAGCCTCCTGTAACTTAAATACTATTTAATAATAGTCAGAGTTAACAATCTGTATTTACATGTCCATAACATTTTATGTTGTCGTACTTCTTTTAAAAGAAAATTGCATTATCAAAGTCAGAATGCTGTCATTCCTATACTTCTTTGTTTGCTTCTGAAAAACATGAGTAATATGAATTTGAGATTGAAGTCAGGTAGTGCCTACCCCCCCATCTTTTAAAATTTATTACTTATTGGTTTATTTTCCATTAGCATTGCTACCATTAGGATAATCTCTAATTACTTTTAAAGTATTCAAATCATGAAGTAGGTATTTTTATAAATTTTATAGAAAAGGAAATTGAGATATAGATGTAGCTCTCATACATAGCAAATAAATGGCAGAGTCAAGATATAATTATGTCTTGTCCTGAAGTCTGCAAAGATTTACCTCTGCTTTGCTGACACATTATAAATTCAAGCTAGAAATCTACAACTGTTTGGTAATTCTGAAATCATAAAATGTGTTTCTTCTGTGTTCCAACTGTGAAATCCTGTTGAATTTTTGTAACACAGTAGGAGAAGCCTGATATGGAAAAAAAATAAGCAATTATTTTTAAAATCTCAACTTATGCATGAATCTGGCATAAACAGGTTAGAGCTTCTTATAAATATTAAAGTTAGCCATTTTTAATCAAAGTCACCATATAATTCTATCAATAAGTTTTCAGTAAACTTCTTGGTATAAAACAAGAACAACTACTTATTGAAGTAATTTTTTGAAGGATCTTGAAATAAAGAGCAGCAGAGACAGAAAGGTTTAATCTTGAGAGCAGGAGGTCAGTCTGAAAGTGACAGGTGTCCTGCATTGCTTACAGTTAGCAGAGCTTCTTTAGAAGTAGTCACATTTGTCAGGAGAAAAGGAAATACAGATCAGGAAAGTGAAGTGCATCAATACTGAGAATTAGAGAGCTCTAGATAAGCAAATCTGAAAATGTACATTCTGTGGTTTCAAGGCAACAATTAAAGCCATTCCCATTTTGATGATATGAGTTAAAATATGATTCAAAGCTGAAGAAACATCAGAAGAAACTGTTCTTCACTTGAGGGTTAAGTAAGGATTTCACTAAGGGCGATAGTGAAAAGGAACTTTATGAAGGAATCAGGTGTGAGTATAACAACCATTAATGACCCTCACGTCAACCAATGTCTTTCTGTAAAATCAGCTTATTCAAGTTCTGAAATATGTTCAGGTTTTATGGGAAAAGGTAACAGAATTTGACACAAAACAGAGGAATAAATATATGAAATTTAGTGAACCTGAAATTATTAATATATAAATACTTTTCTCCATGGGTAATATCTACCTCTCAAGAGTTACAAGTGATTCTTTTGAACAGAGAAAGTTAAGCACCTATATAAAGTCAAGGAGTACAAGGAGAAGCATGAGAAATGTATGATGGCATTTAATGTGAACCATTTAGTAATCATGGAATGGATAATAAGTGATAATATTTTGTGAGACTCTGAATAGATAGTACCCTCCAATCTCTACTCAGATTCAACAAGGTCATATTATTATTGTAAATATTAACATTCATGGAACATGACTAATGAGACAAGGATGTATTGAAATTACCAATTTGTAATTTTTAAATCTTCCAGGCAAACCTTTAACTTCAAGTAGATCTATTTTATAACTAGTAAATGGTAGAAATATATGGAAACATGCACAAGCTCATATATATATTTTACGTGCTACCCCTATTCTGGAAACAAACGTAAAAAGCTAGGAAACCAAAGGAGCATGAGGAAACATTATATTATAACCTACTGACCAAAACAATTTAAAAAAATAAAAATGGATTAATGTGAGGCAATATTTGTGCTTAGGCTAATTCCTTCTACATGTGGATCCTCCATGTTTCTTAGGAGTTATTTGTCTGACTGTTCATGGCCAATGGAAATCATCCTAAGGTGCCGAACTCCACCACAGTGACTGAATTCCTGCTTACAAGATTTTCTGATTTCTGGTAGCTCAGAGTCTTACACACCATGCTATTTCTACTGATGTAATTGGCAACCCTGATGGGAAATCTTCTCATTGTCACAGTGATCACCTTCAATTGGAATCCTCACAACTCATGTATTTCTTCCTTAGGAATCTGTCTGTCTTAGACATGTGCAAAATTTCTGTCATCATCCCCAAGGCATGTGTCATCTTCCTGCTTGACAACCCAGCAATCTCTATGGCTGGATGTGCAGCTCAGATCTTCCTTATTGCATTTGCTACAGTAGAGCTGCTATTCCTCACCATCATGGCCTGTGACTGCTATGTGGCCATCTGCCAGCCCCTCAACTACTCTGTGGTTATAAACCCTCAGGTCTGTGTCCAGATGAATCTTGCCTTTGAACTCAGTGGTCTGGCCTACTAAGGATTCCACACTGGCAATACATTTCATCTGTCATTCTATCAGTTCAATGTAGTCCATCAGTTCTTTTGTGACATACCCTCTTTTTTGAAGGTCTCCTGCTCTGACACCTTAAACAATGAAATTTTAATTTTTTTCTTTTTTGTGGTGATTGTTGGTGGCTGCTTTGCCTTCATCACCATGTTTTATATTTACATATTTTCTACTGTGCTCAAGTTTCCAAACAGGGGTGAGCAAGTAAAGGCTTTCTCCACCTATGTCCCTAACATCCTTGTGGTGACCATCTTCCTCAGCTCAGGTGCTGCTGTGTATGTGAAGCCAACCTCCAGCTCACTCACAATTCAGGGTATGCTCACTTCTGTGTTCTATTTTATGGTCCAACCTTTCTTGACCTATAATCTATAGTCTTAGAAACAAGCAGATAAAGGAAGCTGTAAAGAGAGTTATGAGGAGAAAACTTTATTCAGGGAAAAACTGGCATAATTATTTGAAACTGAAATTTTCAATCATGAAAAAAAATCAATTCTCAAACTAGTGTTTCAGGAAATTCCTGTTTACCTGTGATTCATTAGTGCTCCCCCTTGATCGCAAACAGGGTTTATTTAAAACTGTATTTTGGTCTTGATTAGCTCTTACACTTACTTTGCATTGAATTTGCAATGATTGAGCCACTGAACAGCAGAGCAGGTTGCAGTTTCCAGGTACACTCCCAAGTTTCCCCAGATAGGTGTCCCTTGACCCTTTCAGCAAGTTTCCTACTTGTGTCTGTGTTTTAAAATTGACGGTGCTGTTTAGATAATGTAACATTTAATGACTGTACAAAAACAAGCTGATTTCAAGAAACCAGTGTTTCAGGGATGAGGGGAATTCTGCTATGACATCCTTTTCTGGGGGGTTTACATGAATGTTCTGCATATTGGAGACTGTCTTGATACAAAAACAATGATGCTGTGTGTCCTTTATTGCTCTCCTGTTTAAATTTCATTTAAAAAAATCCAGAACTTTGATCTTGGCACGAATTTTTGTTTGTTGTTATTCTCGCCAAATTAGCAATATGAAGGAGAAGAGCAAAATGTCTCAGTGGCCTAAAACTTTGAGAATCTTGATGCTGTAGTTCAGTGTGCAGGAGAGAGACAGGTACAGCCAACAGTAAAACACAAGAAGAAGTCAGGGGTTTGCTTTTAAAAATAATATTTATATGATTTTATTAGAGGAGTTATGAGCTTACAAAACAATCATGCACAATGCCAAGATCATCCAGGTTCTGTGGGCAATAAGTCTTGCAACAATGGCAACTCTGTTTCTCAGTTACAGGTAACAGTAGGAGACAGGTGTGAAAACACTGAAGAAGAGGTGAATATTCCTCATGACAAAAGCTGGTTTGATTTTTGGATTCCATTTATGTTTGTTTCTCTACCCAAGTGACCAGTGATAAAATAGCAAAGTTGATCAGAATATAAAATTATGCCAGAAAGCAAGCAGCTCCATGTTTGAGGACATGCCTTAAACTTTCCTGGCTTGAACATTTTTTGCTAGTTGTATCAAGAAGCAATCAATAATAAATTCTAAAGGTCTTTCTATATGTTCACCTCCCATGCTAAGAAAAGTAGGTCTTTCCTTCCTAGTTATTATGCTTTCCTGTTTATCTTTGATCTTTTTCAAAATACTTTTTAAAAATCAATCTGAACTCTAACTTAATCAGGGTTTATACCAGTGTTGATGGAAAATCACAAACAGACCTAATAGATAGTCAGTCAGTAGCCAAGTGAAGAAAACTGTGTGATGTTTTGAAATGGAATCAGTCACTGAAGAACTGTGTGAGCTGTGTGACAACCAGAGGAACAAAAACAAATATAGTGGGTGATCCAGGAGACATTTATCTCCAGACATTACTTTGCATATGCATTTCCATATCTCTTGTCTGGGTTGGATGTGTATTGGGCTTCAGTGTGAGGCTTTTTAGTATGCATCATCAATCAAAAATATTATCAATGAGATTGGATCATGTGAGATTTGGCAAGTATATACAAATTGAGTCTGCTTGAATTTCAACCTCCTCTTTTAATGTAACTTTTATATGAAATAGAGTATCCAATAGACAGTTCTAAAGAACAACCTTCTTCTTAAATTTCAAGTATATTTTGAATACTATTATTGCACCCGCATTTTTGTTCATATATGAAACTATGTTTCAAAAATAAATTATTTGATAGAAATTGAGAAAGTAGATTTTACATATTTGTAAATACTAATGATAAGCTCTACCAAAATGATGGCAAATTTGTACTCCTGCCAAAAAACAGCATTCTATTCACACACCTACTTGCATGTATATGATATGTTCATTTACTAATTTTTATTAAACTTATGAGCAAAACATCTCAATTTGTAGCTCCATTAGTCCTAGTGAAGTAGAGAATTAGTTCACAACATAAGAGATGAAATATATTCGACAATATCAGGAGATAGGAACAAACCTTTTTTTATAATTAAAAGAAAAGATAATGAATGGAAACACAAATTCACAGGAACAAATGAAGGTAATTATAAGTGTTAAATAATGAAAGAAACACCACAAATAAATATATATGTATATATTATATATATACACACACATATATATATATCTTTTAGAATTAATGAAAACATTGTCTGAAAGGATGATAGCACAAGTCAGTGATAAACTGAGAGCCACTGAATATACATTATTGATGGATTGTACAAGGCATGGAACTGTATAACACAGTGAACCATGTGGTCTGTGATAGACTGTTGTTAACTGTAAAAATATGAAAGCATTTTCTCCTCAACTATAACAAATGCACAATACTAATATATGGTGCTAATAATAAGTAAATTTAAGGAAAAAATTACTCCAAATATAAGCTGTGGACCATAGTTAGAAGTAATATTTTGATGACATTATTTAATAATCTGTAAAAAATTTCCACAACAATGCAAGGTGAAGGTGGAGAGTGATGTATGGGAGTTCTGCACATTATGCATGATTGTTTGTAACCTCACAACTTCTTTAATAAAAAAATAAATTATTCCTTCAATTCAACAACTATAGGACAAAGTATGAAATTATAATACAGGCAAAGGACTTTAGCAGACATTTCTCCAAAGAACATAAAACAATGGTTAATAAACACAGAAAAATATGCTCAATATAATTAGCCATTTAAGAACTGCAAATGAAAATCACAGTGAGTCCACTTTATACCAATTCTGGTGGTTATTATTTTAAAAATGCCAAATGACAAGTTTTGATGAGGATGTTGAAAAATTATAATACTTGTACATTGTTGGTCATAATGCAAACTGGTGTCAACTACTGAGGGAAACACTTCAGCATTTTCTCAACAAGCTAAACAAAGAATTACCATATGACCTAGCATTTCCACTTCTAGATATATACCCCAAAATTTGAAAACAGGAATCATGTATTTGTATAACAAACTTTATAGAAACATTATTTGCAATAGCCAAAAGTTAAAAATAACTTGTGACCATTAGGAGATAAATAGATAAAATGTGCTATAGACATAAAATAGAATGCTATCCTCAGGAAAAAAGAATGAAATTTGATAAGTGATCAACTTGAATGGATTTTTAAAATATTGTGCTAAGTAAAATAATTGAGACGAGCAGCACAATTTTTATATTATTATGTTTTTATGAAATATATAGAGACAGAAATAGATTTGAGGTTACCAGGGGATGTCAGGAGGAAGGTGATGGAAATTATTGCTTAACAGGGACAGAGATCTATTTAGAATGATGCAAAAAATTTTGGTAATATTTACTGGTTATGATAGCACACCTTGTATGTGTAATTAATGTCCTTAACTGTAGTACTTAAAAATGCATAAAGGACAAATAAAAAAATATGAAATTGAGAATAAAGTTCCATTTATATTAGCATTAAAAGGAATTGATAATTCAGAAAGTATCATATATATGTATGCACAATTATTCTCCACAAGGGGCCCAAGACAAATCAGTTGGTAAAATAACAGTCTTTCAACAAATGGTGCTGGAACAACTGGATATCTAAAGGCAAGCAAAACAATTTGGTCTCTGTTATTACACCATACCAAAAAAAATAACTAAAAATGGATTATAATCCTATATATAAAGGATACAAATATAAAAATCCTAGAAAAGTTGTAAAAGTAATAACTCATGACTATATATTAAGCAAGAGATTCTTAGATATAGCACCATAAGTAGAAGAAACAAAAACAAAAATAGAAATATTAGAGTCCAACAAAATAAAATCTTCATGTTCAAATGACATTTTCAGGAATGTGACAAAGCAACTTATCAAATGGTAGAACATATTGCAGGTCATACCTAGAATACCATTCAATTTAAATTACACAGGCATGGAATTTACAGATTAATATATAAAATCCCTTACAACCCAATGAAAAAATATTTAACATAGCTGCTATTGTTTCTTATCCCTAGTTAACTTGTATTCATATTTTGTAGAAACAGCCTTATATGTGCAATATTACAGATATTCATATTTTCCATGAAGTTTCACTGTGTTATACAGTCACAAATTACATTTTTTATCTTGCCTTCTGGTAATCCCTTTCAACCACTATCATATCCATTGTAGCTGTTTGCCATTATTTATGAATCCCAAAAATAGATATTGGATTATGTTTGTAAACTGGTTTGTTCCTCTGGGCATATTAGATTATATTTGATTCAGAGGTTTCACTTTTACTTGATTAAATAATGATTAAGGCTTTGATTGGGCCATGTCACTAGGACATTGAGTCCCTGCCCCTTGGTGCGCAGGGATTCACATAGAAAACTGTACCGCAGAGCAGAGGAGTTAGTTGGAGTTTTGATGCTGGAGTTTTGAGCTGGAGCCCAGGAGGTAAACACACAGGAGACGAACACAGAGGAATTGAGATAGTTCCACAGAGAAGGCAGAGGCTCCAGGAAGAGAGACAAGGTGTTCACTTGTCTACAGCTGACCTTGTGGAAAGAAGCAAGCCTGAGCTCAGAAAGAATCAAGCCCCAAGGAGAGAAACAAAGCCTAGAGAGCCAGATGGCCTACAGCTGATATTGGAAGATGCTGGGACCATGGACTCTTAAGAGGAAGAAGAAGGCTAAATGTTGGCAGCCACCTTGCTCTAACACATGGCAAGAGGCTTTGATGAGGGAAGTAACTTATTCTTTATGGCCTGGTAACTGTAAGCTTCTATCCCAAATAAATACCCTTTATAAAAGCCAATGGATTTCTGGTATTTTGCATCAGCACACTTTTGGCTGACTAATACACACATAAAATAGCTTTGCTAGTCACAAATCACAAGACGTTCTCTCAAAATTTCCATTTATTTCCAAAGATTTACAAACAATCTTTGAGCTAATTCTGCATGGAAAAAACACTCAGCTTTCCATCCTCTCACCACCTTCTATTTTCTATTAACCAAAATTCTAATTATTAATTCCATGAGTTTACAAAATATATATATATTTAGTTCATAATAGCACAATCATATTGTATTTGCCCTTTTGTCTCTGGCTTGTTTCACTCAACATAATGTCCTGCTGGTTCATCCATGTTGTAACATGATTCATGATTTCATTTGTTCTTACTGTTGCATAATATTCCATCATGTGTATACCCCACAATTTGCTTATCCATTCATCAATTAATGGACATCTGCATTGCTTTCAATGTTAGCTATTGTAAAAGCACTGCTATGAGCATCGATGTGCAGCTGTCTACTTGTGTCACTGTTCTCAGTTCTTCTGGTTATATACCAAGTAATGGTATTTCTGGGTCACATGGCAAGTCTATATTGAACTACTTCCCCACCAACACTGAGTAAACATTCCTATCTCTCCACATCTTCTCCAACATTTACAGTTTTCTGATTTTTTAACAGTGTCCAGTGTAATAGATATTATGATATCTCATTGAAGTTTAGATTGCATTAAATCTGTAGATTAGTTTGGGTAAGATAGATACCTTGATGATGTTTAATCTTCCCATCCATGAACAGGGAATATTCTTCATTAACTTAAGTCTTCTTTGATTTCCTTTAACAGTGTTGTGTAGATTTCTATATATAATTCCTTTACATCTTTAATTAAATTTATACCTAGATATTTGATTCTTTCAGTTACTATTGTAAATGGTATTTTTTTTATTTCCTCCTCAGATTTCTCATTATTGGTGTACAGAAATGTTACTGATTTTTGAGCATTGATCTTTTAGCCTGCAACATTACTGAAATCCTGTATAAGTTCTGGAAGCTTTGTTGTAGATTTCTCACGTCTTTCTACGTATAAGATCATGTAGCCTGCAAATAATGAAATTTTACTTTTTCTTTTCCAATCTGGATGCCATTTATATCTTTTTCTTGACTCAGTGCTTGAGCAAGTACTTCTAAGATAATGTTAAAGAGGAGTGGTGATAGTGGGCATCCTTGTCTTGTTCCTGATCTCAGAGGGAAGGTTTTTAGGATTTCACCATTGAAAATGATGTTAGTTTTGGGTTTTTCTTATATACCCTTTATCATATTCAGAAAGTTTCATTCTATTCCTATCTTTTGTAGTGTTTTTATCAGGAAAGAGTGCTGTGTTTTCTCAAATGCTTTTTCTGCATCTATAGTGATGATCATGTGATTTTTTTCTTTCAATCTGTTTATGTGGTGTATTACATTGATTAATTTTCTTATATTGAACTATCCTTGCATACCTGGGATGAAACCCACTTGGTCATGGTGTATAATCCTTTTGATATGTTTATGAATGCGATTAACAAGTATTTTGTTGAGGATTTTAGAATCTAGGTTCATTAGAGAAATTGGTCTGTAATTTTCCTTTCTTGTGGTATCTTTGTTTGGTGTTGGTATTAGGGTAATGTTGGCATTGTAGAATGAGTTAGGCAATATTCCTTCTACTTCTATTTTTTGGAAGAGCTTAAGCAGAATTGGTGTTAGCTCTTTCTGGAATGATTAGTAGAATTCAGCTGTGAAGCCATCTGTACTGGGCTTGGTGTTAGCTCTTTCTGGAATGATTGATAGAATTCAGCTGTGAAGCCATCTGTACTGGGCTCTTCTTACTTTGGAGGTTTTTGAAGACTGAGTCTGTCTCTTTACTTGTAATTGGACTGTTGAGTTCATCAATTTCTTCCTTCCTCAATGCAGGCTGTATGTGAGTTTCTGGAATCTTGTCCATTTCCTCTAAATTATCATTCTTGTTGGAATATAATTTTTCAAAGTATTCTTTTATGATACTCTTTATTTCTGTGGAGTCAGTAGTGATATTCCCTTAGTCATTCTTTATTTTGTGTATTTGCATCTGTTCTCTCTTTTTCTTTGTTAGTCTGGCTAAGGGTTTGTCAATTTTATTGATCTTCTCAATGAACCAGCTTTTGGTTTTGTTTATTTTTTCTAGTAATTTCTTATTCTCTATTTCATTTAATTCTGCTTTAATCTTTGTTATTTCCTTCTTTGTACTTTCCATAGGTTTAGTTGGTTGTTGTTTTTCCAGGTCCTCCAAGTGTGCAGTTAGGTCTTCAATTTTAGCTCTTTCTTCTTTTTTAATATATGTATTTATGGCTATGAACTTCCCTTTCAGGACAGCTTTGGCTGCATCCCATAGGTTTTGATATATTGTGTTTTCATTTTCGTTAGTTTCAATGTAGTTACTGATTTCTTTTGATATTTCCTCCTTGACCCACTGTTTGTATAGGAGGTTGTTGTTTAACTTCCATATATTTGTGCCTAACCTGTTTCTCTCTCCTTTAGTGATTTCCAATTTCATTCCATTGTCATCAGAGAAATTACTTTGTAAAATCTCAATCTTTCTGAATTCATTGAGTGTTGTGCTGTGGCTTAGAATGTGGTCTCTCTTGGAGTATGATCCATGTGCACTCGAGAAGAATGTAAATCCTGCTGTATTTGGGTGTAGTGTTCTGTGTATGTCTATTAAGTCCAGAACCTCTAAGTATTGTTCAGAGCCTTTGTTTCTTTATTGATTCTCTGTCTAGATGTTCTGTCTAATGATGATAATGGTGTATTAAATTCCCCCACTATAATTGTAGAGGCATTTATTTCTCCACTTAGTTTATCCTGAGTTTGCCTTATGTACTTTGAGGCACCCCGATTAGGTGCCTAAATGTTTATGATTGTTCTCTCTTTTGAGAGATTACCCCTTTTACTAATATATAGTGTCCATCTTTGTCTCTTATAATAGTTTTGCATTTAAAGTCTATTTTGTCTGATATTAGAATAGCTACTCCTGCACATTTTGGGTATTGCTTGCCTATAAAATTGTTTTCCAGGCATTCACTTTCGGCCACCTTGAATTCCTGGGTTGAAGGTGGGTTTCTTGTAGACAGCATATAGATCAATCATATTTTCTTATCCATTCTGCCAATCTGTGTGTCTTGAGTGGTGAATTTAATCCATTAATATTCAGTGTTATTACTCGCAATGAATTTATTACTTCAGCCATATTTTCTTTGGGTTAATGTATGTCATATCTTGTTTTTTATTTCTCTTTTTGTCTTTTTAGTTGTTTTTAAACTCTCCTCCATCTCTGTCTCCCTTATTTTTTCTTTCAGCTTGTAGAATTTCCTTAGTATTTCTTGAAGTGCTGGTTTCCTTTTGACATACTCTCTTAATTTCTGTTTATCTGTGAATATTTTGAACTCTCCATCATTTTTGAATGCCAGTTTTGCTGGATAGAGAATTCGTGGCTGGAAGTTTTTTTCCTTCCATTTTTTGACTATGACATAACACTGTCTTCTTGCCTCCATGGTTTCAGATGAGAAATCAGGATTTAGTCTTATTGTGCTTCTCTTGTATGTGATGGTTCTCTTTTCTCTTGCTGCCTTGAGTGTTTTCTCTTTGTTTGAGCATTGGACATTTTGACAAGTATATGTTTTGGAGTTGACCTGTTGAGATTTATACTGTTTTGGGTGTGCCGTGCTTCCTCTATCTGCACATCCATCTCACTCAATATGTTTGGGCAGTTTTCACCCATTATTTCCTTCAACTCTCCTTCTGTTCCTTTTCCCTTCTCTCCTCCTTCTGGGGTGCCCATAATGCATATGTCTGTGCGTTTTGTGTTGTCAGTTAAATCCCTGAGTCAATGCTGGATTTTTTCTCTTTTTTTGTCTATCTGTTCTACTAGCCATTTGATTTTAGATGTATTGTCTTCCACATCACTAATTCTTTCTTCTGCCTGTTCAAATCTGCTGTTATGTGAATCCAGCGTCTTTTTGATTTCTTGGATTGTGCCATTGATCACCATCATATCTGTTATCTTTTTATGTATGTTTACAATTTCTTCAGTATGTTCTCCCAGTGTCTTCTTTATATCCTTAATCTCTTCCTTCACTTCATTAAATTGGTCCATGATATTTGTTTGGAAAGCGTTGATTAGATGTTCGATGTTCTGCATCTCTTCCTGGTTTTTTGATTGTTCATTGGACTGGTCCATGTCTTCCTGTTTCTCATTTTGTTTGTAATTTTTTGTTACCCTCCAGTCATCATTTTATCTTGATGGGTTTATTCAGTTGATTAGCTTCTCTCTCTTCTCTAGAGTTTTATTTAGCTGGTGGTTCTGTGTGTGTGTGTAAAGTTTTCTCTTTGACATATTTTCTTCTTATTTTATTTCCTTGCTTCTTTCTATTTTACCTTGAAGGCAAAAGATTAGGGCCAAGGAATCAAAAGATGTGAGAAACGAATAAGGATAATAGTAATATTGATACAAGTTAGAAGAGGGATGAAAGTAGACTTAGTGAAATGAATATTTAACTTATGTAGGCAGTGTAGAGTAATAGGGAAAAAAAAGTGGTGTATCTATAATGGCCTGGAAAACCAAATAGAGGAATATATATATATATATATATAGAGAGAGAAAGAGTAAATACAAGGTTGAAATGAAAAAGCTAATATTAATAAAAAATAAGGAAACAGAATATATAGAATAGAAATTGACACTCTTAATGTGTGGGCTAATGAAAAATCGTGGTATACAAGAACCACAAAAGAAAGCAGAAGGCAGAAAGATGAAAAAAGGATAAGAGATAGCTTGGGATACAAAATCAATATAGACAGAGAATGTGAAACCACTCAAGAAGAAGCACAGCAAAGAAGAGACAACATAGCAGCACCTAATTTAAAAAAATGAAAGCAAAAGAAAAGGGGGGAGGAAAGAGGAAAGAAAAGCAGGAGAAAACAAATAAACAGAGAAAAACCAAACAACCACACAAGCAAACAGTCAAACAAAGCTAAGGA
>JAQZBX010016532.1:0-15388 GCA_029593785.1 Cabassous unicinctus | reverse complement strand
TCCAAGCCTCAGTGTCCCCGGGCTGCTGGATAAATCAGGCTTCCTCAGTAGATTCACCTCTCCCATCATCCTGGCATTGCTTCAAGCCAGCTTATCTGCTCCCCAAAGCTATGAGGGGGTCCAGGCAGCCAAATCCACAGAAGGGAAACCCCTCTCCACCTTCAGTCAGAACCCTTCCTCTCTCAGAGAATGCTCCCTCACACCAGCTTGGCAGGTTTTGGGGCTTATCCCTAGGCAGCTAGTTACCTCAACTTCCTTAGCAGTTTTGCCCCTCCCCTCTACCTGATGTTGATTCACTCCAGCTATTTTCTTCACCCAAGTTGCAAGGGGTTCCAGGAAGCCAAATCCACAGAAACAAAACCCCTCTCACCCCTTTGCCAGGACACTCCCACTCTCGGGAAAACGGTCCCTCACACCTGGCCCTCTCACCAGGTTGCCGGTTGGGAGTCGCGGCTCAAACCAGCCTTTTTCCCTGAGGGTGGGGCTCAGCCATCTGTGTTAACCACCACAGGCAGGCTTAAAACTCACAAATTTGTACCAATCAGTCCAAACCATCTATCTGCCTGCAGATAGATATCCTAAGCTTCTCACTCTGTGCACCCACAGCATAGACCCCCAGGCAGGACACTGCCCACAATCTGTTATCCTCAGAGAGCTAGCTAGTCAGCTAGTGCCCTCCTACACTGATGTCATCTTGCCTCTCCACCACCAATATTGCTGCTTTAACATCACTTTCAGGAAAACATGTTTGGATAAATTGATAATCCAAATAATCCAGAAACAAGGACGGCTGACCAGTAAGGTTGTTACTCACCCTTCAATAACCAGAAAATTGTAATGAATAGTCTCAGAAATAATACTGAAGAATATTATAAATGGGAGAAATGTCATGCATGAAACATGAAACCCATGCTTGCTTTAAAGTTTGCATGACATATACTCTCTAAATGATGAAGGGAAGTGAGGTGAAAAATCAACCTGAAAACACAAAGGAAAATAAAAATCACAAGATTTGCTATTGGTTGCATGATTTATGTAGATCTCAACTATTTCCACACTGGAATGAGAAAGTCCTGATGGGGGAGCCCTCACATGCAGCAGAAACATACCCAGACAACAAGCTTGCCTACAACAGATCTGAAATAATTAGTCATCAAGATAATATGTATACTTTGTCCAAATAACACAAAGCACAAAAAAGAAGAGGATAAATATAATAAAAAACCTACAAATGCAGACATGAAAAAAAATAGACAAAATGAGCCTCCAGAAATAAATGTTATTTTCCTTGAAATTAAACATGCAGCTGATGATGTGTTAAAGAGAGTATTAGTTCTCTAGAAAAAGGTCAGAAAATATTACATAACCTGTAAGACATGACCTAAAGTGATGTATGTTTGTCTTTAAAGCAGATATGAAACATGGAATTTACAAAATAAAATTTCTTCTACTTTTTGTAGTAGACCATGATAAAGAAGCATAGAGAAATATTGAAAAGTAGCTACAGTGTTCTTCTGTAGAAAAAAACATAAAAATTTTGTGTTTTATATAGATTATCATAATAATTTAATATAAAGCCATTTTGAATATAATTATTGTTTATATTTACATAAATAACATATGTCTTTAATATTTTTTGCATTTTTTAATTTGTGAATCATATTTTTTCCTCTTTTTTTAAATATATTTTTTATTGAAGTATATCATTAATACATGATATCCATAAACAATAAGTGTATAGTAATGATTGTAAGCTTACAAAATAAACATATGTAACATCATACAGGGGTCTCATACATCACCCCTCCACCAACACCTTGCATTGTTGAGAAACATTTGTTAAAACTATGCAAGACCCTAAAACTTCTTTGAAAATTAAATCGAAATTTGGGATTTAAATTTGAGAGGGGGAAGGTGTCACGGTACACTGGACATCCGATAATACAGTGATAAAAGGAAAGAAGAATAATTTCTTTTAAAAAAGGATTTTTTTGTTTTTTTTTCCATTTTTTTGAATGTCCCAATCTGCTAATTATATTTTATTTTTAGTTTAGTTTCTTTTTTTTCTTCTGAGTTTTCTTGAACTTATATCTTGCATTTAAGCTTATGATTATTATTTCTTTTTCCTTTTAATTGTATTTTGTTATTATATGGGCTTCATGTTCAAAGAAGGTTTAGATCACAGAAGGGTTACAAGGGGGGCTGCAGAGGAGCAATGATGGGGGTGGTCTGGGATGGGGGATTCCTGGGAGTAAGCCCATTTGAATATATATGAAAGATATATAAAATTGTTCAAATGATCAAGAGATGGGGCATGGTAACAGTGGGTACACAATTACTCAATAAATGAGGGAATCTGAATTCCCAGCCTGGAGAGCTCTGCCACATTCCCCTGAGTGCAGAGGCAGTGTCTGGCAAAAAAGGATGGCCCACTGTTGGGTTCTTGTTATTGAGGACTAACCTTATGAGTATTTGCTCTTGTAATTGAAACTTAGCCTACTGTTATGGGGTGCCTAAGGGTTGACACCTGAGAGCCTCCTTGTTGCTCAAATGTGGCTTCTCTCTAAGCCAAACTCAGTATATGAATGCATTACTTTCCCCCCAACATGGGACATGACTCCCGGGGATGAGCCTCCCTGGCAATGAGGGATTAATACCAAGTGCCAACTGGCAACACGATTGGAAAAAGACCTTGAATTAAAGGGGGAAAACGTAAAGAGAAATGAGTTCAGGTGGCTAAGAGGCTTCAAAGGGAGTCGGGAGGTCATCCCAGAGGTAATGCTTACACACATCTCAATAGGATCTCATAGGACACCAAAGTGGATATCACCCCACACAGAGGGGCTCCTGAGGGCTCTGGAAACACCGAGGTCCTATATAAGTGGGGATAGCCCCAGAGATTGATGTCTAATTATTAGGCTCTTCATTGGAATCTGTACTCCTCAGAGTAACAGAGTTGGACTCAAATAAGTTTTCCCTGCACATGGTCCATCAGTCCCTTCTATTCAAACCTATATGTGATGCTGCAGTTGTTAGGTGTACTTCCAGAGACTGAAGCCTCTGGCCTACCTATGTGCCAGCTGTGCCTGGAATCTCAGTGGAGCTGCAACTCTTAACTTACAGCTCAATGGACTCATCCAAGTAACCTGGCGAGGAGATGACGATGGGCAATGGCCATCCCACGGAATGAAGAGGGCCTGCAGCTGCAGGCAGGATATTCCCATCCACTGGATCCATGGTATATAAGCCCTCTTTCACTTGGAGGTGGAGTGGACATCACCAACCCAGTCCCCTCAAGATTGGGGGAGGAGCTATGGACTAGAGTTGACTTGGTGGTGTTCTGTTGTAGACATATTGTGATTCAAGCAATGGAAGAAATTTTAACACTGAGGTGGAGCTGGTAGCCACTGGATGTTTTGGGGGCAGGGACAGGAGGGGCAGTTGAAATACAGGGACTCTTTTGGGACTTGGAAGTTGTCCTGAGTGGCGTTGCGGTGATGGATGTAGGCCATTTTGCATCAGCATATACCATGCAGAACTGTGTGGGAGAGAGTGTGGTCTATGATCTGAACTGTGGTCTATGCTCAGTGGCAAGGCCCCAGGATGTGTATATCCATTGCGGGTGATGTGCCACACTGAATGAAGGATGGTGGTGTGGGATGTTGTTGGAGGTGTTGGAGGTGGGGAACATGGAAATCCTTGTAATTTCTGAGTAATATTTAGGTAATCTAAGCACCTTTATAAAACATATATATATATATATATATAATTTATGTAAGCAAATGCACATATATGCATATGTATTGATATATCATTTCAGTGAGTAGCAACTGTTTTATAAATGGGATTGTGGCTGAAAAGTGTAGTATGAAGAAGTAAATTTCAATTTAATGAAAGATAAAGCATAATCTAGGGACTGAATAACAAGTGAAGAACCCAGAGGTGGATGAGAATTGTGTTTGAGGGTACAAATACAAGACTGTCCTTTTTGTGTTATTTTTATGCTGGAAGGTTCTGAACAATATTTTGCTTATAGTCTTCTTATAAATTTATGATTCTTTCCTTAATTTTTCTTGACATTTCAAGGTTTACATACATTGAAGAAATTATTATCTTTATTACTGAATAATATACTTTAAAAATATTATCCTCAACTCAAGGTACTAGTGACTGGAGAATGTGGGCAACCCAGGTGCCCATCAACAGATGAATGGATAAACAAAATGTGGTACATACATACAATGGAATATTACACAGCTTTAAGAAGGAATAAAGTGCTAACACACAGGATAACATGGATGAATCTTGAAGACCTTATGTTGAATGAAGCAAGCCAGGCATTGAAAGATGAACAGTACCTGACTTCACTGATATGAATTAAGGAAATTTAGCAGTATCAGAGAGCTATTGTCTGTAAGATAGGTTTACAAGAAATAGAAAGAGAAAGTTGTGAGCCATTACCCATACGGATGTAATCTATGGTACAGTGATAGAGTGTAGTTTTGTATTGAAAGGATATGACAGGAGAGTAGTGAAAATATTGGATTGGGTGGTGCAGGGTTGACAGGTGGGTAGATATGGAAGGTTGGGTTAGAAGGCCCAGGATACTTGGGGGACAGTTGGGAGAGGAAACAGGTGAACACTGGGGACTTGTGGGTATGAGGTTGAAAGTACAGAGATGGGTATACTCTTATGGCAATATGACAAGGAATGGTCTCTGGTTTAGGGTGTTGGTTGAGGGGGTATTCAGGACAGGGAACACTAGGAACATGCTTCTAGGGAGTGTGTGTGTTCATCCTGTCATAATGTGTTGTATCAGTGGTTGGAGACCCACATAATGAGCAGGAAGGATTTGAAATCCCAACTTTGGGAAGACCATTTTTTTCAGAAATAGACAAGTGGGAGTCTCTCAAGAGCAAAGGCCGTTCCAACAAGGGAGGACAAACCAGTGTGTCAAGACCTCTTGTTGCATGTAACTATGAATCTTGTTATACAACGAGTAAAGCCAGGGGCCCCGTGGGGATGGGGTGGGAGGAATAGATTAGATCAAACAGGGCATATTTAGTGGTCAGTGGAAATATTCTTCATTACCATACAGTGATGGACACAGGACATGGTAAATATCATCAAAATATATAAAAGTGTAAAGTCTAAAATGCAAACCATAGTGTAAACCATTGACAGTGTTTAGTAGCTATGTTTCACTATTTGTATATCAATTATAACAATGTTACCATTCACATATAAAAAGGCATTAATATGGGGGGGAGGAAAGGGGGAGGATGTTGGGTATATGAGAGTCACCTGTATTCTGTGTGTGACCTAAAAATTCTTTGAAAACAAACAAAAAATTAGTGAGACAATGGGGAATGAGAGAGGGAAGGTGGCATGGTACAGACTGGACCACCAGATATTGCAGTGATGAAAGGCAAAATTTCAAAACCAAATTTTTTTATATTTTTCATTTTTTTAATATCCCAATCTTTTAGTTTAATTTAATTTTCAGTTTTAAAAAATTATGTATTTTATCTCCCACATTTCAACTTCTCATTGTTATTTCATTTTCCTATTAATGGTATTCAGACATTTTAATGGCTACATCTTTGAAGAATCTTTGGATCAGAGAAGGGTTTCAACTTGGTTGGGGGAGGATCATTGTTGTGGGGTGTCAGGGATGGGAGATGCATAAATATAAGGTATATAAAAATGTTCAAATGTTCATGGGACATTGTCACAGTGGGTGGAGAATCACTCAATAAATGACAGAATATTGAATTCCCATCCTGGAGAGTTCTGCCACATTCTGTAAGGGAGCAGCAACAGTCCCCCAAGTGCAGGGGCAGTGACTAGCAAAGGAGGATGATCCACTGATGGGCCCTTCATATTGATGACTAGCTTTATGAATCTTTACTCTTGAAATTGAAACTTAGCCTTTTGTTAAGGGGTGCCTAAGGGTTGCCTCCTGAGAGCCTCGTTGTTGCTCAAATGTGGACTCTCTCTAAGCCAAACTCAGCATATTAATACATTACTTTCTTCCCAGCATGAGACATGACTCCTGGGGATG
Organism: Cabassous unicinctus; assembly: GCA_029593785.1. Taxonomy (NCBI): domain Eukaryota; kingdom Metazoa; phylum Chordata; class Mammalia; order Cingulata; family Chlamyphoridae; genus Cabassous; species Cabassous unicinctus. Next base: position 9,324 of record JAQZBX010016532.1, on the reverse strand, counting down.
AGCCTCCCTAAAACCGAGGGATTGCTACCAAGCACCAACTGGCAAAGTGTCTGTAAAAATATCTTGAATAAAAGAAGGAAAAGGTAAAGACAAATGAGTTTATATGGCTAAGAGAATTCAAAGTGAATCAGGAGGTCATCACAGAGGAAACGCTTACGCACATCTCAGTAGGATCTCACAGAATTCCACAGTGGATATCATCCCAAATAGTGGGGCTCCTGAGGGCTCTGGAGACACCCAGGTCCTATATCAGGGTGGATAGCTCTGGAGTTTGGTCCTTTGCCAGTTGGCCCTACTTTTGAGTTTGTGCTCCTGAGAGTGACAGTGTTGGACTCAACTGTGTTTTCCTTGCACATGGCTCATGTGCCCCATCTATTCAAACCTATATTTGGTGCTGGGGTTTGTAGGTGTATGTCCAGAGACTTGAGTCTTTGGGCTTTCCATTTGCCATGTGGGCCCAGAACCTCAGTGGGGTAGCAACTCCTATTCTACAGCTCTTTGGTCTCACCCAGGACAATGGATGGCAGGGAGATGATGATGGACAGCACCCATCCCAAGGAATGGAGAGAGTCTGCAACTGCAGGCAGGATAATCCCATCCATCTTCCCCATGGGATATAAACCCCCTCTCAGTTGGTGGTGGAGTGGACATCACCATCCCAGACTCCTCAAGAAGGGGGGAAGAGTAATGGACTAGTGTGGACTTACTGGTATTCTGCTATAGACATATTGTGATTCTAGCAATGGAAGAAATTACAATATTGATGTAGAGCCAGTGGCCACTGGTGGCTCTGGGGTCAGGGAGAGGGAAAAGCAGTTGCAATCCAGGGGCTTTGTTGGCACTTGGGTGTTGTCCTGAGTGACATTGAAATGACAGAGATAGACCACTTTATATCATCATATAACATGCAGAACTGTATGGGAGAGAGTGTGGTCTACAATGAGAACTATGGTCCATGATTAATGGCAAAACCCCAGAATATGTTCATCAATTATAATTAATGTGCCACACTAATGAAGGATGTTTATGTGGGAGGTTGTGGGAGGTGACAGAGGTGGGGCATATGGGAATCACTATATTTTTTGTGTAACATTTATGTAATCTAAGAATCTTTAAAAAAAATAAAAAAATATATATATAAATACAACAACAAAAATACAAAAAACATTATGCTGATATAAGCCAGACACAAAAGGAGAAATATTGTGTGATTGTATTTAAATAAAATATGCAAAATAAGCAAATTCATAGAAAAAGAAAATTTATTAAAGGTTTCATGTGCTAAGGGGTGGATGAAATATGGGCCACATATTTCTTAATTGGTACAAATTTCTGTTTTGGTGGATGAAAAGTTTTGGTAATGGATGATGATGATAACACATTACAAATGTACTTATTGCAAATTATTTATAAAATTAAATTTGTTCCACACATTTACAGTCTAGTTAATTAAAACTTCTAAATACATTAAGCATCAATACTCTTTCACAGCCCTCCACTTATCTCCTAATAATCTATATTCTGTAGGATTGTGGCTGAAAACGATAGTCTAGGGATGTAAATGTCAATTGAAAGAAAGGTAGAGAATAATCTAGGGCCTGATTAACACAGTGAACTCAGAGGTAGATGAGAATTGTGGTTAATAGTGTGAATACATGAATGTCCTTTGAACTAGAAAGGATGTACATCACTATTGCAGGCTGATGGGAATGTGGAGAAGCATTTGAAAAATGCAATTAATGTAACCTGCATATTGTAGTTAATAGAACTAATGTAATAGTTTTGCATCAATGCCAAAAATGAACTGTGTTAATAATAGGAGGGTATGGGAAAATATGCCAAATGTATGCTATGGATCATAGTTATTGGTAATAGTCTGGTAATAATATTTCACAATCTGTAAAAAAATGTTCCACAACAGGGTGGTGTGTTCATGAAGGGTTGTCTGGGAATTCTACACATGTGCATGATTGTTTTGTAATTTCTCAACTTCTATAATAAAAATATTATAAATATTTTAAATAATTTAAAATAGTTACGTGACATTTTTTATGTTGTACATATTTTTATAATAAAAAATAAAATATTGGAATTTTAACTGTTTTGATTTTAGGAACACTAAGTTTTATGTGTATAGAACACATTATTCAAATTGCTCTGCAATATTTATCAAGTAATTGTCCTTTAGTGGTTTTGAAATCTATGGCAATTGAATTGTGAATTTTAATATTACTACTACACATGATTCTTATTATAACTATTCATTTGGTTCATTCTCTTCAATTTCCATATACTGCTTAGAACCATTATTGAAGGCATATCAATATAATTTTAATAAGATATTTATAAAGTTACTTTAATTTTCAAAGAGCTATGATATATATACTTAAAATATTAGTTTTATCATTAGATAGCATATTATCTCCAAATATCCCATTACACAATTTTGATTTTTTCTTTATACTGATCCTAGTAATTCTTTTCTTTTCAATTAATTCATTTTCAGTGGGAATAAATGAGAAATGTCTGCTTTTGTGCCACAGATAACACGGGATATAATGCAAAAGTTATTTTCTAGGTGCTGGTTTCATTCACCAAAAGAAGTCTGTGTTTGTTATCATGAATTTGTATATTCTACATCACTGGTGATATAAAGAATCTTCACTTTCTCATAAAAACCTTAATAGCTACAGAAGTATTTTCAGTATCCACATAAGGATAAACTCTAAATAACACACATAAGCTTTTATTATTTAATTCAAGGTCATATTTGCCATATGTTTTCTACTTAGTCATGGAGCTAAGTATACATAAGACTTTTGATTGATTTTGAATCAATTTTTGTGTATGGTGTGAGCTAGAAGTCCAACTTCATTGTTTTGAATGTGGATATCTAGTTGCCCCATCAGCATTTGAAGAGACTATTCTTGTAATTTTATTTTTATTTTTAAAAACAAACACTCCTCTTCCCTCCCTCCCCACTTCACCTAGTAGACTCCAATCTTCTATATCTGTGAATTTGCTATTTCTAGTCATCTTTTATAAGTGATATACAATTTTTGCATATGTGTATCTTTCATGGAGCTTAATGTTTCAGGATTTTTCCATGTTGCAGCATGTCTCATAATTTATTTTCCCTAATACTGCAATAATATTCCAGTGAGTGCAGCTACCACATTTTGTTTATCCTCTCATTTGTTGATGGACATTTTTATTTTTTCCAGTTTTTCACTATTGTGAATAATCTTCCTATAAACATTAGTCTATGCATCTGCAACTTTGTTTCCTCTCTCTTTGTGTATATACCTAGAAGTTTGAGTGCTAAGTCAAAATGTTAGTTCTATATTTGCTTTTTGAGGTCTCACCATATTGCTTTCCACAGTGGCTGTGCCATTTTACATTCCCACTAACAGTGCACTAGATTTCCAATGTCTCTTAGTATTCTCCAACACTTGTTATATTCCATGTTTTTTTAAATAATCACCATCCTTGTAATTATGAAGTGGCATCTCATTGTGGTTTAGATTTGCATGTCCCAAATGGGTAATGATGTAGAGCATCTTTTCATGTATTTCAAAGAAATTTGTATATCTTCTTTAGAAAAATGTCTACTCAGTCCTACTAATTATTTTTAACAAATTGCTTTTCTAGTCAAAAGCAATATATTTAGTTTTAAATTGCCATTTCTCTTTGCATCCAATATGAAAACACATGCTGTTAGAAGGAAATAATATTATGACTTTAACTTGTAGTGCACAGGCAAAGTTAAGAATATCCACCTTATAAAATTGTGTACTCAGTGTTTTAAAGGACTACTCATTTTGATCATGATATATCAAAGGCACAAAGACCAATTAAACATTTATTTACTTATTTATTTATACAAAAGGATGTTATTATATGAAAATGCTATTCCTCATGCAAAGATTCAGACACAGCTCTGAATACAGTCATCTACCAATTGCAAAATTAGTGTTTTCCTTTGTTCTCCACTGTCCTTGAATGCAAAGTCTAATTCTCTCTCCTGGTCTTTCAGTGATAAAATGTGCCCACCAGCATGACAGACACAGCTGGTATCCCAGCAGCACCATGGTCCCTGCTAAATAAAAATCAGTTCTGAAGGTTTGGAACTGATTGTGTACTTTAGGGAAATTTAATTTGCATGCATTTCAGGGACTTTAAATCAGTTGGTTTTTCACAATTTGTATCCTCTTTGTATGCAGTACCAAGTAAGGTGGAGGAAAAATACACCAATAAAAGGGTTAAAAGGAAAAAAAAAGTCTGTGCCCTCATAGGTGTTTTGATGTGTATTGCTCAGAGGGAATTCAGGTCCTCACTGGTTACTACTACAATGGGATATAATTAAATATTTATTTGCAAGGATGAAATTATGAGAAAGCAGTGAGTCAAAACTGAAGGAAGAAATCAAATAGACCTCAGGGATACAAGAATGGATGTCTGTGATCTTCACCATGTTGTACACTAATTATAAGTGTTAGCTGACATTTTCAGCCCAGAAAAGTTTTACCTTTTTTTGGGTAATAGAAAAATGACAGAATATCCTTTAATGCTTTTTCTGTTTGGCTTTTCTACATTCCATTGCTATATAAGCAACCCATTTATATGGTTAATGTGTAGACGTATTTTTTCTAAGTTTCTTTGCTGTGTATGTTTCAATTTTATGAATACACCAAAGTTAATTCATTTCATTATTGATTGAAATTTCCGTTATTTCTTTTCATATTTACTTTTCATAAAATTACCATGAGAATACTGTATATTGATATGACAATTTTGGTTTCAATTTGTATATTGCTGATGAGCAAAGATGTTAAACTTGAATTTTGAGATGATGGGAAGAGACAAAATTCAGCAGAATCCATTACCTCAAATTAAGGGTCGTAGTATTTCATGCAATATAATATTTGGGGATCACCATTGAAAATATTTTTCTGTTAGCTTCACCAATATTTTCATAGAGATGGAATATCTAACTTATCCCTCCATTTCTCAGATATTACTTTATACCAATATGATTTTCCTCTCTTTCCTCTTTAATATTGGCATATTGTTTCATAACCAGGATTCAATTTGATGTCATTGACACTCTGTATTTTCATTATGTTCTTTCACAGGCTCTATAGTCCTGTGTGAAGCAATAATAGAAGGCTCTATAGTCTATTATGTGAAGCAATAATAGAAGCACTTGCCCAAATTACTTGCCAGTTAAAATTTTGAAAAAAAACTCACCAGATGATAGAACTTTCCTATATAGTTGAGAGCTATTCCACGAGAAGGACATAGATATAACATTCACAGAAGATTTCAAGTGACAAGTGAACATGGGAAATATCCCCAAATTCACTAGCAATGAAACACTGCAAGCATAAAACAGCAAAAAAACAATTTTTAGTCATCAAATAACTTCAAATTTAAACAATGTTGTTCTCTATGCAGTTGTGGAGATGAGATATACTTCCTCACCAACAGCCAGTGTACAGTAGTGGCAGGTTACAGGAAGTCATTTTGCACTTGTTATCAAGGGATTAAAATTGTTTATATGGATTAAAATAGAGATTTTCATAGTAATTTCTAATGTCTTGAAATATTAGGATTTACATAATTGGGAAGATTTTATTATTTATATATTTATAATTACTATAATAATATAAATCTATTTCAAACAAAAGGTTATATATATAAATTTATTGCACTAGTTAAAATAGTATTACAATGTGAGAAAAATTATTTAAAAAGAAATTTTACTGACAATGTTTAAGTTTGTCTTTCCCTAAAGATAAATCTAAGAAAGGGTCTTGGCACAGTTAAATTACTTGAGGAAGTTATTCCTGGAAATGTGTCTGGGAACTGAGAGGAGTGAAACAGAGCAGTAAGACAGGAAGTAATAACAGCATAAGGAAAGTTATTCATCTGGTTAGTGCTGTGGGAGCTGAATCAAGACAGACGTCTAACATAATTGAAAGGGAAATTGAGTCCCATTAAAACACAACAAAATTTTGAAGGAAATTAGTAATAAATTTAAATTGAGAAAAAGTAAATTTCAAGGCTAGAAGGGTAAATTGAAACTGTATTGTTTAAATTTACAAGAATCAAATTAAATTTAGAACAAGTTGGAAATAGATTTAATTTATGAATCAATTTGTTTAAATTTAGATATTTAATTTATTTAAAGGTTAAAATACAGAAATACAAAATATGAAGATGAAAGAAATGTGGATTTTTCAGAAAGTTGCTGTTTCTGGAAATGTAATCATAATATATGCTTAGTTAATTAGCAATGATGACTATGCTATTTTATTCCTAAACCTTCATTATGTAATTAGATGATGGGAAACTTCTGCTAAAAATATACTACGCTCATAAATTATCTCAAAGAATATTCTGAATGCAATATTTCCAAGGCCACAGTAGAAAAGCTAATGTTTTTATAAAATTCAACTCTCATAACTTATAAAAATACTCAACAATATAAAAGTGCAAGAGAAAAATATCTCAGATTTAGAAGAGTCATTTTCATTTTAATTACTGCAAGAATAAAATGGGAAAGAACACTCTCAGTAATTGAAATAAAATACGTTACTTTTGAAACTATTATAAATTGTCCCAGGTAAGAAAGACATTGGTGTTGGTGAAGATGAATGGGAATTGAACAATAATCCTCAAACCTATGGCCTGTTGATATGAATGTAACCCTTTGAAAATTACCACTGGATTGGGAGTTGCCAAGACTCATAAAAATTCAACACATTTGACATTATAAAATTCCTATGTAACAGCAATACTGGAATCATAGATAGATGATATTTTTAAAAATAAATGAGTATATACAAATAATTAGAAATGCTATAGTAGTTAATGGAGTCATGGATATTTTAGACTTTAAATCTTTGAGGCCATTATTCCAACAAACATTTTGAAAAAGGCCACCTTCATGTCCCTGTTTTTCAGGCTGTAAGTGACAGGATTCAAGGTGGGACATAAAAGAGAATATAGCACATACATAAAGAGGTTCAGTGATGATGGGGAATTTGAGGTGGAACCTAAGTATGCAATGAATATAGAGGACATGAACAAGGTCACTACAGTGAGGTGTAGCATGCAGATGGAGACAGTTTTAAACTTGCCTTGAGCAGATGGAATCCTTAGAACATTGGAGAAAATGTGAACATGGGAAATAATCAGTAAAATGAAACATACAAAGGTCAAACAACAGCTAGCAATAATAAATGCATATTCTAAATTATTTTCTCTATACCAGGTAAGTATAAGTAATGATGGAATATCACAGAAGAACTGCACTATGTTGGATACACAGAAATTGACAGAAAATGTACCTGCTACATGAATGAAGCTGTTGACACATCCACTGAACCATTATGCTGTCACCATCTGCACACAATAAAATCTATTCATAATGGCCTCATAGTGCAGAGGGTGGCAGATGGCAGCATAGTGATCATAGGACATCACTATAAGAAGGGCATATTCTGTGCTAACAAGGAAAGGAAACAAGAAAACCTGTGAAACGCATCCTTGGCAGGAGATGGAATGCCTGTTTGTCAGCAAGTTCATGATGGATTTGGGAACAGTGACAGGGATACAGCAGATATCTATGATGGACAAATTCTTCAGGAAGAAATACATGGGAACTTGGAGATGCTGGTCAGTTGTAGTGAGGGTGATAGTGAGGAGATTCCCCATAAGCACTGCCAGGTAAATGAGGAAGAAGAGTATGGCATAGAATTTCTGTAGCAACCAGTCATCAGGGAATCCCATGAGCAAGAATTCTGTTATGAAGGTTATGTTGGTAAATTTCTCAGGCAGCTGATTCTTGGCTATGGAAATGTAAGAAAAGTGATAATTTCTCATTCAATTATCTTCTTAGCATCTTCCTCTTTCTGTTCATTCTACCAATGGGTCTTGGTCATTCTGAGGAAGATATTCAAGAACATCAGAATAGTCCCATCTATCCCCCAGAACAAATCCTATGTTGTAAACTATAAATTCTTTATTCCTGCAAAGTAATTTTTATTAAGCCATTAGAATTAGGGTAGAATAATTTATCATAGTCCACAATTTGTGCATGAAATGAAAAAAAAAAAAGATTTCCTCACCAGGACATAAATGAGGAATACTTTGTTTTTGTTCTCATAGGTGAAATGTAGTAGGAATATTTATTGAAATAAGGAAGTTATTCTTAATGATATTTTGGTTCAGCTTTAGTTACCCAGGAACTATTTTATCAATACATTTGGAGAAACTGTATAAAGAATTTCAGCTACCATTTCTTTTTCTACTTTAGTCTATTACAGGAGATGTAACTGGAGTTAGCTGTAGAGAGGGCTGATGTAGATTCATTCTGAAAACTTTTTCTGAAAGAATGATAGTGCTTATGACAATTAAATACAGCTTCTACATATTCAAGACCATAACTGGATCACTGACATTTTAAAAGAAACTTCAAGTTAATCAGATATTAGATTAGCTAACATTGAATATTCAATAGAATGCTAGATGCATCACAAATTTCATTTATTCTGATTTAATTGTTCAGAAACATCTTGACTTGAAAAAAAATTTCCTTCAATAGGGTGTGATTTTCATGGATCTAAAAAATAAAATTAAAATAAAATAAGCATCATCTTATTTTTCTTAAAGAAAATGGAACTAAGCAGGTAAAATAAATTTATCTGCTTAGACATTACAAGAGACCTAGTCTGAACAGATTAGTAGCAAAGAGAAGCTTAAAGTGGAACGCCTATAGGTTTGGGGAAATATGCTTACCTAAGTAAAACACAACCTCTCTCATTTCAGAGGTGCATTCAGTAAATTGCTGATAAAGTTATCTTTCCCAAGAAGGAATAACACCTCGAAGAGATAGAATATTTGTCCCATGGAATGAATATGCCTTCTATTCTCTGGCTGCCTTTTGCAGTCTTTTGCAACTTTGCTGAGTAACAGTCTTCTCTCCACTGGAAAGCAGAGGTTGAAAGGACAATTTTATGTGTCTTGAATTTTGTGTGAGGCTACAAATTGCCTAACTAAACTAGAACTAATTAAGTGTATTGGCCAAGAGTACTGAAGGGATGTTCATTTCCTTGAAAATGTCATCCTGTACATTGAGGGTTTGAAGTGATAATAATTAGGTCATAAATAATTTGTCTATCCCTTAGGTTTCCAACTATAAGTCCTATCTCATCAATAATGTTTTGCCTATTTTTATTATCACTAACCTAGTATATTTGAAGTAGCATCTCATTGTGGTTTTTTAATTATTTTTTCTTTCTTTTCCTTTATTTTTTT
>JAQZBX010016531.1:0-36399 GCA_029593785.1 Cabassous unicinctus | reverse complement strand
AATCTTTTGGTGCCCTGTCTTGTCAATTGTCTTTTGTCTCCAGAAACACTCTGATTTCCACTTTGGTGGTTGTTGGTCACTACATTTGTTTTTGGTAGGATCTCATGCTCACTTTTTATTATCTATTCTCTTAGAAGTAGACTTTTTCTCATTCAAGGCCTCCATTTATTCACAATCATTTTGTTCTTCAAAGCACAACTTGAAATACTCCTTTTCGATGAAATCTTACAAGGAAAAAATACTAGATTCATCCAGCAAGCAGTTCTCTCAAAATTTTACATTTCTGAGAATAGGTTGAAGTAGGCTTTGTAGAATTAGAATGATTTTCTGATTTGAATAATATATGCATTTCTGACCAAATCATAACAGAAAGAATGAATGTAAAATAATCCTTCAGAATTTTAGAAGTAATTTTGGCCATTTTTCTCTCTTCATGTACTCAAGTACCACTTTTTTCTTTTTTGAGGACAATGAAAATAATTATAAACCAATTTGTATGTAAGAAAATCTCCAATGTTTTTTGTTCATGTATGCTTTCTCTACCTCTAATTAATTTAGTTAACATTTGTTGATTGTCTCATGTCTTCGATATGGTCTGGGGCTAAGGAAATAAAACATAAATAAGACAAGGTGCCTGTCCTCAGTGAACTCACAAAAAGTAAGGCGGACACACCCCTAAACTGATAAGCATAAAACAGTATGGTTGGTCCAGTGATAGAACCCATAGGTACGATGGAAGCAACTCAAATGAGCAAATTTAACCTGCTTTTGGCTGCAATGTGTTTCAAAATAAGATTATTTTTATCCCATAGCTTACCCATTAAGATTTCCATTTAGTGAGCATACATCCCTTGTCCTAATCTTCACACTTCTCTTTCATACAGAATTGAGGTCAGAAAATCATATTCCATGTTGAAATATATATATATTCCATTCACAGGGCTTTTCCATTGTACACATGAAATTATTCTCTAGGTACCCTCATATGGCAATATTGATAATATTGACATTTCTGTTATTACCTTACAAAATCATCAAGAATTTGGGCTACATCTATTCTTAGTGTCAACAGCAGTAAAGAAAATAGCACCTTATATTACTATATTACTTGATATATTTCAAGGAATTTTTATAGAGATCTGAGCCTTGGGGAAACATATGCCATGCTCATAGCAGAGTACAATGGGCAAAATATTTGGCAAATGCCATTCATGGCAATGCTTTCCACACAAAGGCAGTCCCAAATGTTTAAGTAATCATTGTCATGTCAAGGACTACAAATGTACTTCAGGTATGGTCGGTTGATTTTTTTAAATGAGTTTTTCTACTTTCCATAGTTATGTCAACAGACATTTCATTAAAGTATATTTAAAGATTTAATAAGACAGGTTCTGTGTAAAGCAAGTTGGCTTAAATTTCACCATCACACTGTGATTGGTCTAAGTGTGATAAGAAACTGAAAGGATGGGCTTAATCAGCATGAACATTTGCAGAAAGTAATGATATTTAATAATAAATAATTCCAAGAGGCCTTGTTAAACTGGAACATTATTATCAAACTGAATATACATGTTGACAGCTGTACCAATAAATTTGAGAGCTGTGAACATTTAGCACATAAAATAATGAAGGTCCTTTAAAAGGCTCTGCTGCTCCTGTCCTAGGGAAAGGATTGTTGCCTGACTTTCTTTCTTTCTTTGTCACAAAAGGAAAAAGGGGGAAAATCTGGGCTTGCTGTCAGAGACATGCCTGAAAATAAATGCAGTAGATAAAAATGAACTCTAAGAAAAAAAAATCTTCAAAGAAGTTTATCTTATTATCTCTGCGATCAAAATTAAGAGCTAGCTTACCACAACAATTTCCCTGAGGTTTTGCATCTTATCAAATTGATATAGTGCTTTTAGATTTTAGTTATGAATAGGAACATAAAAAGATTACTTAATCCCTAGATCTTGGTTAAGAATGAAGAAATGGACCCAAACTCATTATAGGTAAAGGGTTAAACTCAATGAAATTGAGTCAATTATTAAATATTATGCTTGAGGGAAGATTATGTTGTTTTGAAACTACTAGTAATTCTTTTAAAAGATAAAAGAAACAGGTATGCTCTCTTAGGTTTGCTTAGAATTTCATGTCATAGAACATGGAAACATTTTGGGAATAAATTGCCTTGAATTTAAGAATACCTAGTATGAAACCTGACACAGAAAACTACCAATATAGACAGTTATGGTTTAGCTCATATAGAGACTCAAATATATTATGGAAGCTATAGTATAATACATGAATTTGGTAAAGAGATTTAGTAAAGAGATTCAGCCCAATGAGATTCACTTTAGGCATAATTGCACAGGCCCTAGCATCAGTGAAGATAAAAAGTATCCCCTTAAAAGATTGTTGTTTTCAGTATGCACCAAGTGTTTCTGGGGCTTCAAACAAATTTCCATTTTCTTACATTGGATCCAATAAACAGCGGTGAAAAAATGATAATGAATTACCCTTCTTGGATTTTTATGCTTCCCTGTAAACATATTAAATCATAGAAGACCTAGCACCTATTTTCCAATTGTGGTGACCAGCAAAATGAAAGATACCTGGCTTGAATTCTTGGGGGAAAAATTATACTCAAAATGCACATGAAGCATTTTTGATTCAAGGCATCTAGTACATAATGCACCAAGGTTCTACACTGTTTCATTTTCTTTGGCTCCTCAAGCAAATACCATGAAATCGGTTGTAATACCATGAAATGTATTAGCTCACTGTTTTGCACTAAAAGAAAGTTCAAATCAAGATGTCATCAGGTTGATCCTTTCTTCCAGAAGAATGACATTCTGGGGCTGGCTGCCCATGATCCTGTTCTTTAGCTTGTCCTATGGCAAGGCACATGGCGGCATCTCCTAGTCTCGCCCTTCTCTTCTGGGTTCTGTTGATTTTCAGCTTCTGGATGCTCCCTTTGTGGTTGTCTCTCTCTCTGTCTAGATTTCATCCTCTTAATAATGACTCTAGTAATAGGATTAAGACCCATCCTGATTGAGGTGGGCCACGCCTTAACTGAAGTAATGTCATCAAAATATCCTACTTACAACAACTTCACACCCACAGGAATGGATTAAGTTTAATCCAACATCCCCCAAACCTTAAGTCATTTCAGAAACAATGCTAAGTACAAAGTCTCATCACAGTAGGTTTTGGGTGTGATCTGTCCTGGGACAAAATTCCCCTCTGCTTGTGGACCTGTGAAATCTAGAAAACAAATTATCTGCTTCCAACATACAAGGGAGGAAAAGGCATAGAATAGATATTCCCATTCCAGTAGGGAGAAATTAGACGGAAAACAGGGCTCACAGATCCTAAGCAATTCTGGAACCCAGCAGGGCAAACTCCATTAGATTTCAAGGTCTGAGAGTCGTCTGTGGATCCATGTTTTGTCCCCAGGACCTGATGGCATTTCCACTCCTCCCAAGTGCTTGCACAGGGGCTGTACTCTCCCATAAAGGCTCCACCCTCTCTGAACATTAGGGTGCTGGCCAGACCCTATGCAAACCCCAGGACAGAGGCCCCACCCTCTCTGAGCACTAGGGTTGTAGCCAGACTCTCTGTGAACACTGGGGCACACCCCCCACCGTATCTGAGCGCTGGGTGGCAACACTCTTCCAGAACAATAGGTGAAAGGCCCGCCCCTCCAAGTGCAGGGGCAAACCCACCCTTTATACACACATGGGTGGGCCCACTCTCTTGGAATGAGGAGATCTCTTTGATCAAGCCCTTGATATCTATGATTCTGCCTTTGTTCTTCCTTCAATTTGTCCCTTTCAGTCCAGGCTGCCTGTGGTTCTGCTCATATAAATTTTGCAACCCCCCTCCCCCCCCAAAAAAAAACACAAACAAACTTGTCAGCTTTGCATGTAGTTCATCAGGGTCCAAAACATCAAACAAAGGACTTTCCTGGATAACTGCATTTCCAATCCTGTCTCCCTCTGAAATGGCTGCCTGGTTCTATGTTCAGTTAAACCCTCACATGGAGCACTATCCTCTGGGAGCCTACTTTCTGGAGGCTCAGATAGGTCCCTGCTAGAACTGCTCCTGACCCTAGACTCAGAGCGCACTCTCTGGAAGGCTCGCGATTTTCCAAACCATGAATTTCTGTTTTCTTTGTGCCCAGGAGTTCAGTTCTCAGCTTATCCCTTTCCTCTTACATTTTACTATAGGCTACAAGGAGAAACCAGGCTGCACTTTTCATATTTAGCTTGGAAATCTCTTCAGCTAAATATCCAAGATCATCACTTTCAAGTTCTGTCTTCCCTCCAACATCAGAATTCAGTTTCTCCCAGTTCTCTGCCACTTCAAACAAGGATCTCTTTTCCTCAGTTTCCAATTATACTTTCATTTTTTTCTAAGTCCTCCTCAGAAGTACATTTAGCACTCATATTTCTATTAACAGTCTCTTCAAAGCAATCTAGGCTTTTCTCTATCAAGCACCTCACAATTCTACGTCTCTATCCATTACCCAGTTCCAAAGTCATTTCCACAATTTTTGTTATTTGCAATAATAGCACCCCATTTTCCTGGCTCCAAAATCTATTTTAGTTTCCTGGGCTGCTCAAGCAAATGCCATGCAATGGTTTGGCTTAAGCAAAGAGAATTTATTAGCTCCCAGTTTTGACACTAAGAGAAAGTACAAATCAAGGTATCATCAAGGCAATGCTTTCCTCCCAAATACTGGGGGTCTGGGACTGACTTCTGATAATCCTTGGTCCTTGGCTTTTCTGTGACTTGGGAATGCACATGGTGGCCTCTCTGTTCTCTTCTGGGTTCTGTTGAATTTCAGCTTCTTGCTTCCTGTGACTTTCTCTCTTTCTGCCTGAGTTTCATTCTGCTTATAAAGGAGCCCTTCTCAGCCACACCTTAACTAAAGTAATCTCATCAAAAAGTCCTACTTATAATAGGTTCACACACATAAGAATTAAGTTTAAGAATGTGTTTTTCTGGAGTATAGCAGCTCCAAACCACCACATACCTAAAGTTATGAACTTTAGAGCTATCTTTTTCCAGTCTTTGTGTGTCAGTCAAACATTTTAATCTACTATAAGGATCACTTTTAGGTAGGGATTTGGATAGCCTGCTCCTCTCACACTTTCTCAACCCCTTCTACTCTGAACTTGCCACCCTCTCTAAATGCCCTCTCTGAATGCCCAGCTCCTACTCAGCTTTGTACCTTGGTAAATACTACTAGCAGTGAGCAGCATTCAGTTTTCCTCCCCTTCTAGGCACATGGAATACAAACCCTGGGAAGAGTGGGCCCAGTAACTTTTCCTGGTCCAAATACTGTGTTGTGGTGAATAGCTGGTGTGCCTTTTTCCACTTCTCTTGACCTGCCAAAGGTGCTGAAAAGGCTACATCTTCCAGACAGAATAGCTACAAAATGGTGAAACCTCTGTCACCAGGGCTCCTGGGTGGAAAGAGCCTTTAACCAATCTGCTTTGCACATAGACCATGAGTGCAAAGGAAACATTTCTGTGTTAAACCCATTCAATTTTTAGGGTTGTCTGCTACAAAGCAAAACCCAGCCCATCCTAATTAATAAATGCCTTGACACAGGCACTCGCATAATTCAGAATGAGAGCGCTTCCTTATTTCTGCCCATGGTTCCAATATAAAGGCTAGTGCTTCCTGAACATATAAACTTACTTCCCTAGTTTATGTCTATGTAAGCTCAGGAGTCAGCTGCTTCTTAAATGGAAGATATTTCAACGTGTTTAAAGTAAAATGTATCCAAGTATTAATGTGTATAATAACCATAACTCTAGTTCAGGAAGGTAAAGCCTGTGAGGAATGAGATATGGCATTGACTCCTCGAGTGTGGAAGAAGCAGTATTATTACTTGCCCCTTCCCACACCAAAGCTTTATTTTCCACAACAAACAACATTTTACATATGCTCCAGAGTTGATAAGTGATAACATTTCAACATATCTGCTTCATGTTTTTTAAAAGAAATATAACATTACAGCCCTCCATCTCCCTTTCTCCCGGAAGTCAATGTTCACAAATTTTGTATTATTTATATTTTGTATTATTTATATTTTGCTACATTTATAAGTATCATAGACATTTATAGTGTTTTTGTGAATGTGTTTGAAAAAATTCCATAATTCCATCATTCTACACAGTTCAAAAACTTGCTTTTAAAGAAACTAAGCATTTTATTTTGATACCTATCCATGTTGATTTAGCTATTAGTTATCCAGCCATATGTGTAATTCATTTTTGCTGCATTTAAAGATTGTACCACAATTTATTTATCCATTTCTCTATATGATATTTATTTAGATTGTTTCAAAGTTTTCACTCTTATGAACAATGCTGCAAAAATATTTGAAGTTGTGTTTCCTTGCAAGGGTTTTGTTTATTTTGTTTTATTTTTAGACTATCTACCTTAGAGTTGTATTGCTCAGTTATTGATTGTGCACATTTTTTATGTTACAAGGTACTGCCAGAATGCTTTCTTAATTGTTCCTAACAATTTACAACCCTACCAGCAAGATAAGAGAGTTATGGATATCCTCACCAACAGTTAAATTAAGTTACAGACTTACTATTTTTTTTTTTGCTAGTCTGATTGATTTGAAATAGTAAAATACATTAGCATCTTTTCATAGGATTGTATTAATTGGCAATTCAAGTGTCCTCTTCTGATATTTGTCTGTCCATTTTACTATTAGGTTGTATTTTTACCATTGATTTAGAGTAGTTATTTTAATTTTCTTTATACTAACTCCTTGGTATAAATGCTTCAAATATCTTCTCCCAGTGTAGGACTTGTCTTTAAACTTTGTTTATGGTATCTTTTTCTGTATGAAGGCTTAAATTTTGATCTGGCTGAATTGATTAATCTATTCCTGTATGATTCCTGATTGATTGGCATCCTAAGGGAATAATTATTTCCTATTTTGTTTTTATATTTAAGTTTCAATCCCAATAGAATTTACATCTACAGGAGTAGGCGTCTGATTTTATTTTTAGTATTATTGTTTAATATGGGAAGCTGATATTCAAATACCACTTTTGAATGGTATTGAAGTGACAGTTTAATTCCTACTTTATCATCATTTAACAGTTTCACCTATATGCATACTTTTGTTTCTGAAATTCTTGTTCAGTTCCCTCGATCAATTTGTCTTTTTCTACTCCATTACCATATAGTATTAGAATTAGTTACCATGGGTTTATATAAAAATTTTTATTTCTAGTGGAACAAGACCTCTTTGCTCCTTGTTCATTTTCAAAAATGTTTGGGCTAGTCTTAGAGCTTTATTCTCTAATATGGGTTTAAGAATCAGTTTGTCTAGGTGTATGAAAAATTCTGTTATGTTTTTGATAGGAATTGAATTGAATTTATAGATTCCCATGACACTTCGACTCATCTACCTAATATTGATACATTTGAATGAAGAATGGACCCCTACTCTGGCCATCAATGCTAAGCAACAAATAGCACGTATGCATCACTTCCACAACTAACGGTACTCTCAAGAGGTGTGAAACTGTGTTGGAGGCACGATAGACAAAAAAGCAGGTGGTGTTTAAAAATAGAAAAGAGTTTGGAGAGAATTCAAGTTTAACAACAGAAATAGGGAAGTAGCAAAAAGAAATGTAACCATGGCAGGGAATGAAATGACATCTTATCAGTTAGGTGATGGGTGAAAGGAGGTACTGGGAGGAAATCACACAAGAATGCTAGTTGCATTGTTTGACTCTTCAGTACCCTATAATTGGAAACTTTTGCAAATGTGTTTCAGTGTTAACCCTTTCCTGCAAATAACCAGTAAATTAATTTCAAAAACTCTTGCCAAGTTCAAGCTTTTGAATCTGCCAGTTTAAAGGATCTGTGCCAATGTCTTATTGTATATTTTACTTCCCTCTGCCAGTTTCATCACTGATTGGATACTGGTGGATGTCTTTGCTCAGTTACAATGTAGCACTTCATAAGTAACATAATGCAGTGACCTACAGCATAATAGAAATTCCTATGTTTGCAGGGATTAGATGGCTGGATACAAATGAGTTCCCTAAGAGCAGGCCTTCAGATACATATGGGATGCTGGATTCATCTCTAATAAATGTGCCAACAGATATTAAAACAAGATGTATATGTTTTTATGATTAGTGTGAACAGCTTAGGTACAAAGAAAATTTAGTACTTAAATGCACTTGTGCTGGTAAAAGTAAAAAAAAAAAAAAAAAAATCTAAATGAAATGTAGCAATACCAGGGGAAATGTCAAGCACACTGCACATATTTGTTAGATAAACATTACTGTTTGTTCATTAGCTGATGCTAGTAGGTTTTGTCCCTAGCATTTCCCTTTATTATTATTTCTGAAGAATGTTTACATATTTTTTGCACACTTATTAATAAGAAAAGATGCTGTTTTGCTTTGCCTTTTGGGTACCCCAGAAAATTATGTTCTTAAGCTAAACCATTCCTGTACCTGTAAATGCAGTATAGATGGGGCCTTTGATTAGATTCAGTTAAGGGACTTTGATTAGATCACTTGATTAGATCGCTTTTGATTGGACTAAGTCAGTAAGGCATGACATAGGTTGGGTCTCCACCCTCTTGCTGGGTCTTATATAAATTGAGAACACACAGAGATACACAGAAAAAGGAAGCCACCATTTTGACACAGTCATGTGAGAGAGAGGACTCCAGGCTTGCCTACAAAGGAAGATAGAGAAGCCCCGGGAGGCAGGCAGAGATCCGGGAGTCTGGAATCAGCAGAGCACAGAAGCACAGAAAGAGGCCCCTGAGAGGGTGGGACCATGGCGCAGCTCAAGGCCAAGGAGAGAAGACCTGCCATATGCTTGATCACCCACAGCTGAACTCAGGGAGAAAGGTGAGGCCGAGAGAGGAGGCCTGGAAAGAGACAAGCCACATGCCTGACTGCCCATAGGTGAATTCTAGGAGATGGTGAACCTTGAGAGGAAGGCAGAGACCTCAGCAGAGATTGGTTGCCATCTTTCCATGCCACATGGTGGGCCTACAGGATCTGCCAGCAGATGACCTTGGTGAGAAAGCATCTCTGATGTTGCCTTGATGTGGACATTTCAAAGCCTTGTAACTGTAAAATTTTACCCCAAATAAATTCCCTTTATAAAAGTCAAAATGGTATTTTGATATTGGCAGCCTTTGGCAAACTACAACAGATACTATGACAAGACTAATGATATTTGGGTGCAAAAAGTTTATCAGAAATTTGACCAAAATACAAAAGAATACAAATTTTCACTACTAAAGTTGATGATATTAAATGTAAGCCAGCAATTTATATCAACAGATTAAGAAGTCTGTAATAAGAATGCCAGTTGACCAACTAGATTAAAAGAACCTAAGACTAAATGTCACAAGAACTTTACAATGGCGATTACAGGAATTGTAGACTTCAGTAATCATTAGAATGACAAGGGGGTTATGTTATCAACTTGTCAAATTCTGCCATCATACAAGTGAGAACACTAAGTACAACTTTTTATGTAATTTGAAGGTTACACACAAGATCATTTTAATGTTGTGCAATGTGCTTTCCTCTTCTGTCATGTGGTGATACCTCCTTTCCCTACACCCTAAATTGCAACCTATAGAACGCTTCAAAATTCGTTGACACTGTTGCACTTATCTTGCTTCCAGGTTTTTGCAAATGTTTTTTCAGCTGAAATGCCATTTCTCCTAATACCTAAATCACCCCAATAACCTCCTACATTTCCTTTGATTATAAATAATTAGTAGCATTTATTACATGCTTACTATATCCGAAGCACTGTTCTAAGTGTATGACATGACAATTCATTTAAACCTCATTTGACGTAATGAGGTAGGTAATATTATTATCATCCCATTTCATGTATGGGAGGACCGAATCATTGAAAGCTTAAATAACTTGTCTAAGAACACAAAGTCAGATTACCAGATTAAAACTCAGGCAATGTACCTCCAGGGCAGGATCTCTTATCCTCTCTGTTATACTCACCTCACAGGATTCAGCTTAAATTTCACTTCTTCTTGAAACTCTTCTCCTAACAAAGAAGCCTCTTTTCTGAGCACCCATAACACACTACATCTAACACCTTCCATGGTGAATAGTAATGGATTTCTTCATTGTGTCTCCTACTGTGAGCTCCTAGAAAGCAATCAGTAGCAAATCATAGCATTGAGTTGGATCCTGGAATTGAATAGACCTGGAGTTCAATGCTAGCTCTGTTACTTACTCAAAATGGGATCTTGGCAAATTCCTTTATCTAGGAGCTCAATATTTCCTGTCCACAAAGTGGGGATAATAATAGTTGCTTCAACATAATGTTATATTAGGGATATTAAGTGATATTGTGAATTAAGGGCACATATATGTTCATTATAATTAGCTGTTACAGTAAATATTATCTTATCCTCTAAGCTAGGATGTACTCTGTCCTAGTGGTAGATGCATATTTGTTGCATAAATTGGGCTATGAGGGACACAGGTAAACTAGATTACATTCTGAATTTACCAACAGTGACACATGTATTCATGAACTCTGTATCTTAACCTTTAATATAGAGAAATATCCCTTCCTTTGCTATGTTATCTTGTAGCTTAGGGTCTTCCTTGTTAATACATTTGCTATATTAGTTGACAGATTAGCTCAGGCTTCCTGGGATGTTATTTAGGGCACGGGTTATTGTGTATTTTTCCACTCTGATGTTTTCTGCATTGAAGGAAGAATGGATGTTGAGAGAATTAGTCCTTTAAATAGCTCTTTGAAGCAGAGGGAAGGAGTTATTATAGAGTAGTGATCTGAGCCATCGAGTTGCTGCATGAACTTCAAGGTAGTTTTGTCTTAGAAAAAAGAAAAGCAAAATTTTTAAACTATTTCCCTTTACTCATCGCCCCATGTGTCCGTGTGTGTGTGTGTGTGTGTGTGTGTGTGTGTGTGTATGTATGTATGTTTATATGTAGAGATGTGGCCCACACATCACCTTTATCAATAAGGATTGTGAGAACTGGCTTGGAATGTGCTGCACTACAATGAGAGGAGGAATCTAGTGTCTTAGGTTTTTGCCTTTAAAATATGACCGTATAGTTATAAAACTGGGACATATGTAAATAAACAAATGGGCAAGCAAAACAGGAATGATCTTGTTTTAGTTTTCCTTAGCTGTTCAAGCAAATACCATGCAATAAGAGGACTTAAACAGTGGGAATTTATTAGCTCACTGTTTTGAGGCTAAGAGAAAGTCCAAGTCAAGGCATCATCAAGATGATGCTTTCTTCTCTAAGATTGGCTTTCTTGGGCTGGCTGTTGGTGATCCTTGGTCCTGGGTTCCTCTGCCACATGACAGTGCACATGGTGGCCTCTCCTGTCCTCTCTGTTCTTTTCCAGTTTCTGTTGAATTTCACCTTCTTGTTCCCTGTGGCTTCTTCTCTTTCATTCTGGTTATAAAGGACTCTGGTAATAGGATTAAGCCCTATTCTGGGCCACACCTTAACTGAAATAACCTCATCAAAAGGTCCTACTTACAACAGGTTCTTACCCACAGGAATGGATTAAGTTTAAGAACATGTTTTTCTGGGGTACATACAGCTCCAAACCACAAATTCCACCCTCTGGACCCCCAAAAGACATGTTCTTTCTATGTGCAAAATATATTCATTCCATCACAACATCCCCCAAGCCTTAAGCCATTTCAGAAACAATGCTAAGTACAAATTCTTTCACAGTTGGTTATGGGTATGGTATAATCTGGGACACAATTTTCTTCTGTCTATGGAAATGTGAAACTTAGAGAACCAGTTATCTGCTTCCAATATACAATGGAGAAAGGCATAAGATAAGCATTCCCATTCCAAAAGGGAGAAATTAAAAGGAAAACGGGGGTCACAGATCCTAAGCAATTCTGAAACCCATCAGTGCAAACTCCATTAGATCTCAATGTCTGAGAGTTATTTATGGAACAATGCTTTGTCCTTCAGGCCTGACAGAGTGGCAGCCCCATACCTACCGAGTGCTTTCTCAGCAGCCTTGCTTTCTCAAACACTGGGTGAAGGCTCCTCTTTTCTGAGCACTTGGGTGGTGACAAGTCTCTCGGGGTACAGGCCCCACCATCTCCGAGCATTTGGGTGGTGGCCCGGCTATCTGCAAACCCCAGGCAGAGGCCCCACCATCTCCAAGCACTGGTGTGACAGCACTGTCCCTGAACAATGGGGTAGAATACCCTCCCTCTCTGAGTTCCAGGGCAGACCCACCCTTTCCACACACGTGGGTGGGCCTACTCTCTTGGCCAAAGAAGATTTCATCAGTTTAGACCTCAGCTTCCATGCTTCTGCCCTTGAAGTGATTTTTTTCCTTCAATCTGTCCCTTCTCTGTCCCTTTTAGTCCAGGCTGACAGTGGTCCCATTCACACAGATTTCAAAGAAGAAATGGCCAGTTTTCTATGTAGTACACAATGGTCCAAACCATCAGACAGTAGGACTTTCCTCAGATCCTTCCTCAATAACTGCTTCTGCAATCCTGACTTGCACTGAAATGGCCGACAAGACCCATGTTCAGTTCAACCCTCATGCTCTCCTCTAGGGATTCACTTTCCAAAAACTCAGAATTTTCCAAACCATGAATTTCTGGTTTCTTTGTGCCAAGGAGTTCAGTTCTTAGCTTATTCCTTTCCTCTCACATTTTACTAAAAGCTTCAAGGAAAAACCAGTCTGAACTTTCCACATTTAGTTTGGAAATCTCTTCAGCTAAATATCCAGATTCATCACTCTCAAATTCTGCCTTCCATCCAACATTAGAATTCAATTTATCCAAGCTTTCTGCCACTTTCAAACAAGGATCACCTTTCCTCCAGTTTCCAATAACACATTCCTAATTTCTGTCTAAGTCCTCATCAGAAGTACCTTTAGGAACCATATTTCAAACAATAGTCTCTTCAAAGCAATCTAGGCTTTTTGTGCAAAGACCTCACAATTTTACCCAATTCCCCATTACCCAATTCCAATGCTGTTTGTACATTTTTTGTTTTTGCAATAGCAGCACCCCATTCCTGGTAACAAAATCTGTTTTTGTTTTCCTTGGGTGCTCAAGCAAATACCACACAGTGGGTTGGCTTAAACAATGGGAGTTTATTAGCTCACTGTTTTGAGGCTAAGAGAAAGTCCACACCAAAGTATCATCAAAATTTTGCTTTCTTCTCAAAAACTAGTTTTCTAGGGCTGACTTCTGATGATCCTTGGTCCTGGACTTCTCTGTCACATGGCAAAGCACATGGTGGCCCCTCCTGGCCCCTCCATTCCCCTCCAGGTTCCACTGAATTTCAGCTTCTTTCTTCCCTTGACTTTTTCTTTATCTGTGTGAGTTTCATTCTGCTGATAAAGGACTCCAGTAATAGAATTAAGCCCCATTCTGGGCCACACTTTAACTGAAGTAACCTCATCAGAAGGTCCTACTTACAATGGGGTCACACCCACAGGAATGAATTAAGTTAAAGAACATGTTTTTCTGGAGTACATACTACTTAAAACCACCACAGAGCCTTTCAAAAGAAGCTGTTCACAAGAAAGTCTGTTATAGATGCAGTGTCAAAGCACAAAAGACTCACCAGTTTCCCCAGCCTCCCTGTATACTCTGAAGTTGTGATGAGC
Source organism: Cabassous unicinctus (assembly GCA_029593785.1). Taxonomy (NCBI): domain Eukaryota; kingdom Metazoa; phylum Chordata; class Mammalia; order Cingulata; family Chlamyphoridae; genus Cabassous; species Cabassous unicinctus. Next base: position 22,725 of record JAQZBX010016531.1, on the reverse strand, counting down.
ATGACAGTGTGATCAGATTCCTGGATTGCTGAGACATCCTGATAGGGGTTTACTGAGAGTATGGGAAGACCTCCCATTACTTAAGGAAAAACTTTGTCAGACATAATATGTTAGCATGTGGAGGAGAGACACTTGTAAATCTCCATGACCAGTCTATCTTCTGCTTATCAGCCAGAATAATCATACAAATCAAAATACAATCACAATGTCATTTAAAATCTTTCAATGGCTTCCCATTGCACTTTGAATACAAGAGAAAGTTATTACTATGACCTACCAGGTCCTCCATGGTCCATGTTATCCATTCCTCTCCCCTCTCAGTATGCTCCAGACCCAGGGGTCTCCTTTAAGTCCCTCAATGCATCCAGATTTTTCCCACCTCAGGATTGTCACACATGTTGTTACCTTGAAAACCTTCCCCCCAGATTTATGCATGAATTCATCCTGTTTTGATTTTTGGTCTTTGTTTTAATAGCATCTCAGAGAGGCCTGCTCTGGCTGCCTTACTCTTCCACATCCTTTTTCCTGTCACTATTCCCTGTAACACTCCACAATTTTAAATTATGGGTTTTGTTAACTTGTTCATACTTGCTTATGGTTTTTCTTCTCTATCAGGCTGTCAGCTCCAAGAGGAATGGACCCTAATCTGTCTCGTTCATCACTGTATACCAAATACTTAGCTTAGTTCGGGAACACAGTGTGTGGTTAGTATTCAATAGCATCTGCTGCATGAAGAATGAATGAATTAATGAATGCACTGTTCTACTCTAGTCTCACAGTGCTCTATTGGATGAATAGTCACATGAATTGGGACCCAAGCTCTCCCAGGATCTCTCCATTCATGTGAGAGATTAAATAATTACTGTAATATCAGATTGCGATATATGTTATGATGGAAAGAGAGTGATGAAATGTAGAACCACTAGGGGGAGTCATTTTAGGTAGGCCAAAGAGGGGAGGTCTCCTGAAGGAAGTAACATTTGACCTGAGGTTTGAGGGATGAGCTGAACTGCCTTCTGGGAAAGATGGAGGAAGGGCCTTCCATTCAGAGAAGACGAAAGTAAAGGCCTGGGGATAGTACAGGGTAGTGTGCTTGAAAGACTGAGGGAAGCCAGTCTAGCTGAACCTAGTGGGAATGGGGGCGAGATGAGGTAAAAGTAGTGGCTCATGTAGGGCTTTATGGGTTATGGATAGGAGTTTGAATTTTATTTTAAGAGCAAGGGGAAGCCGTTAAAGTGTTTTAAGCATGGGATTGACAGGATCTGATTTATATTTTGAAAGGATTACTGCTGTAAAGAGAAGGTGCTATTAAGAGAGCATGAGAGAAACTGGGGACTTACCAGGTTAAAAATCACTGTTAGACAATATTTTCATTTATGATAACGCAACTCAGCAAAAATTTATTGAGTCATCTCTATGTGCCAAGCACTGTGCAGAAATAAAAAGTTGCTGTTGCTGGAGTTCATCAACTATATTCCTGGGATTTTCTATAGGGACGGAACAGCCAAATTTTAAAAAATTGATTTCTTCGTTCATTTTCAATTTCCTTTTCATGATTAGCTAACTTGAAAGCAAATGTTTGGGGTCCTTTTAACCTGCTCACCTCAAACCCGTCTCCTCGTTCTGAACAGATCTGTAATTTCCCAAAGTAGTGCGTGGCTGTGGCATATAGTACTTATCCCGAAGAAGCAGGTTCTGCTGGGGGTTCATGCTTGAGTCCATTTTTCTTATCTTCCTCAAATGGCCGAAGTTAACTGATTTGAAAGGGCCTCATTTTAAATTACATTCATTCAGTGAAAACAGAAATTAACACTTAGAGACATCTATATGCTAATGATTGTAGCTCAGGGAATTCACTTCTAACCTTTTCAAAAGGCGCTGGTAAAGAGCCATTTCACTTGAAAGCAACTTAGTAAAACTGGTAGATTAATTAAATACCATAAAATTTCTTTAAAAATCTTCATTTCATTTATCACTTATGCCATTATTTTTTTCTTTTTACATGCGCTACCTTGGCTCAGATTGTGTCTTCTAGGACATATTATTTAGCAGATTATTTGACATGAATAATGCAGAACCCAGAGTGGCAATACAATGCCATGCATTTGGAAGATAGTAAAAGAACAAAAACCATAACAGAGGAAATCTGTTCATCAAGACTCATGTTACAGCTTTGCACAAATTTTTTAAAAGTGCTGTTTTCTCTGTTAGAGAATCTCCAGATGAGGTCACAATCTCAGTTGAGGAGCTGGGGCTCAAACCTCCACTTGCCCCTTCAGTCATATGACCTAGTAAAATGAACAAATTGCACAGCTGTCCATGGCATCCCTTATTGGCTCACAGTCTCATCTCACTAGCCTTCTTATCTCTACTTGCCTTTATTCATGTTTTCATATGTCTTTAAGTTTTATTATCAAGGACCAGCAGGCTTTTCCCCAACCTGCCCATTCCCCGAAGAGCAAACTCTGATAAGAATTTTGGAGTAGGATGCATCTGCATCAAGGGGAGATCATATGGTTGTACTGGGGAGCCCATTTTAAGTGATAGATTCATTAAGTCATAAGAGCTTGGTGCTATTTTCACACCCAACCTATTACTCCTGTCTTCTGAGAAAGCAGCAAGAATAGCACATTTTAGGGTCCAGGGCTTTGCAATCAGACTTGCTTGTGAATCCTAGCTCTGCCTGCCATCTACTAGTTGTGTGACTTTGAGCAAGTTATTTAATCTTTGAACCCCAATTTCCTCAACTGTAAAATGGGTATTCTAATACTTGCTGGAAGGGTTAAGTGAAAAAATGCATGTAGATTGCTTGGTAAGATGTGAGACATAGGTAAGTGCTCAGTGGAGGGTAATGCATAAAATGATGAGTATAAAGAAACAAAAAATTGCTTTCAGAAACTGTACAACAGAAAATGATTCACAAATTAATCTAAACTGATGAACCTCAGCTGGTAATATTGTAATGACTCCTTTGCTGAATATTCTTTATGTGTGCTTCTCTCATGCTTTACTTCTCCTTGACCCATGTCCTTAATAGTAGCACTCTGTAATCACCAAAGGGAACCATATCAATAAATTAGGCCATGGTATGCTCATTTTTTATTCCCTCTCCATTTTTAACAATTGTAAAATTGGATGTTTTGACATATATTTACACTCATAAAACCATCACCACAGTCAAAATAATGAATATATCCATCACCTTCCAAAATTTCCTTGTGCCCTTTTTAATACCTCCCTCTGCTCTCCCTGAGGTGTTTCAATGTGGCCCTTCCTTGGCAATCATTGATATGCTTTCTGTCACTATAGCTTAGTTTGCATTTTTAAGGATTTTCAATAAATTAAATCCTGTTGTATTCTCTCTCTCTTTCTTTGTTCCGGCTTCTTTCACTCAGCATAATTATTCTGAGCTTTATTTTTAAGGTAAATTATTTTATCTCACTGAAGGTATAGTTTCTACCTTAGCAGCATCCATTTTTTTTTGCATGTATCAATATTCTATTCCTTTTTCTTACTGAGTAGTATTCCATTGTATGGATATACCACAATTTGTTAACCATATGGACATTTGGGTTGTTTCCAGTCTGGGGCTATTACTAAATATATTTGTTATGAATATTTAAATGCAAGTCTTTATATGGACATATACTTTCATTTCTCTTGGGGAAATATCTAGGAATAGAACAGCTTGATCATGTGGTAAATGTATGCTTAACTTTTTAAGAAACTGCTAATTTGTTTTCCAAAGTGGTTGTGCCTTTTTAAATTCTCTCCAGCAGTGTATGAGAGTTCTAGTTGCTCCACATCCTCATCAGCACTGGATATGGTTGGTCTTTTTAATTTTAGCCATTCTAAAATTGATGCATGGTATTTATTGTGATTTTAATTTTAATTTTCTTAATAACTCTCATGCTCTTATTTGCCTTCCATATATCCTTTTCAGTGAAGTAGCTATTCAAATATTTTACACCCCTTTTTATATTGGATTGTTTTCTTGTTATTGAATTTCGAGTTATTTATATGTTTTGGATACAAATCCTTTGTCAGAAATGTAATTTGCAAATATTTTCTGTCTGTGGCTTGTCTTTTCATCCTCTTTACAGTGCCTTTTGAAGAGAAATTCTTAATTTTGATGAGGTGCCATTTATCAATTTTATCTTTTATGGATATTTGCCTAACTTAAGGTTACAAATTTTCTTATATGTTTTCTTCTAGAATTTTATAAGTTTAAGTTTTACCTTTAGGACTATGATCCCTTTTGAATTTATTTTTTCATATGGTGCAAGTTATGGCACTATGTCTGCTTTTTTTTGGATATGAGTATTCAATTACCTCAGTACCATTTGTTTTATCACCACTGAATCACCTTTTGAACTCTGTCACAAATCAATTGATCATATATGTGTGGATCTATTTATGGATTCTCCACTCTTTTCCACTGATCTATTTATGAATTGTAAAGGCAGTGTAACATTTTAATTCTGGAGGCAGTGTATTGAGTAACATTCCATCATTCCCCCTCTTCCTCCACATAGCTCAACTGGACAACTCAGTTTAATTTCTCTTTTAGTGAAATTTAGACAAAGCTATTTTAGCCATTGATTTAAAATTGATTGAAAGCCTCTCTCTACCTTCTGCAAGTATTGTTTCCCCTATTTTTCATTTTTGCTTGGTTTGTGTTTTCATGGGGAGTAGGGATGTGAAGGAAATACCTTGATAAACTGTTTTTTACTGTATACAAATCTATAAAAATGGTTACAAATCATCAAATTATTCATAGTGGGGTACAGAGCCAGAGTGGAAAAAAATCAGAGAACCCCAAACAAACCCCAAACCCTCATTAAAAGATACCTGATAATGAATGTGTCCATTTCTAAATTATAACTAGCTTTTCTCTGTCCTCTGCTCTATACACAGAGGGAAGATGTTCACTTTTTCTTTAGACATGACATTAGGGGTTCTCAAAAGTAGAGGCAGGCCAGAAATCCCAGCACCAGATCCAGTTGAGCCTGCTTGAGAACAGGGCTTTCTCAGGTAGGATTCGCCTTGTCAATCCCAGCTGTCAAACTGTGATGGACACGGCCTCGGAAGAGTGAGGAGCTGGCCTGAGGGAGGAGTCTGGAGAGTGTGTGGTTGCAGACTGTAAGGCAGGGACGGTGGCTATCAGCCCTTTATTAGGTCCAAGTTGATAGGAGAGCTCCTTGTTGATGCTAATGAGGCTATTTTTATACTGATAACTATATTATTCCCAGCAATTGTCATGGTTACACGGACAAAAGGAGAAGGCGAATGATAAACTTTCTGAATAAAAGGAGATGGCATGAAATTGGAATCATCTAATCATTTATTCTAACAACAAAAACAGGTCCTTCTCTGAGTTGATGAACTCTGCTTTACCCCTGAGGCTATAATTCTCCACTGACATCAGTCTCCTCATCTGTTAAAAGAAGGGGGTTGGGCTAGATGATCTCTAAGCTCCTGAAATTTCCATGAGTCTATGATTACTTAATCTATTTTTGAGTGACAGGAGGTTTTGCATTTACTAAATGTAGAAAAAGAAAAAAGAGAGAGACTTTTAATGAGGAAAATTTGACATATTTGCATCACAAACTAGATTTCAGAAGAGAGATGGAGTGGAGATGTGTGAATTGAAGAAATCGGTCTCTAGTATATTTTCAATGACATATAGTCACCTGCCTATTTAGTGGCACATTGTGGGGCCACCAAAGCATTAAAAAAAATCCTGCTGGCCTGAGGTTAGAGAGCAATTTGATATTCATGATAGGTTACTTCTTCTCTAAGTTCTTCTGTGCTATTTCCAATCCTCTTTCAAAATAATTCTCAAACACATTTTGGTATAAAACATCAAACTAGCATAGTAAATGTAGCTCTCACTTGCCATTTGTGAAAGGTGTGCCTGACCAAACCAGGGCCTTCATTTCCACACATGAGCAGGCCCAATCAAGACATTAAAAGGATGGGTTAAAATTATGTGAATAGAAAGGAATCTACAAAGCAGACTTTTAAGATTATTGAATATCTGGAGTGAATGGAACCAAATGTGTAGGAATTTATTCTATTCAATAACTTTTTCATATCAGTAGCATCTATGGAGGAAGAGCTCATATTGCTAGAATCAGCTCTCTGAAGGTGTTAGTTCATTAATCTCCTATTTCCATTTATAAAATCACCTAAATTTCTTTCAGCCTATAACTACTGTTTAAGGAAAAAAAGCTAAAAACTTTACATTCCATGTATACAGTTAGCATTAACATATCCATATCCCCCAAAGAACCTGCAATCTACTAGGACAGAAGGGGCCTGAAAAGTTAGTTAGCAGCACAAAATAATGAGTGCCATTGGTGGGGACGTGGGAAGAGGAAATGTTCATGTATCAGGGGCTTACTGTGTCCCAGATGCTGTGTACACCATCATGCTGTAAGGATGGTGGTATCGTTTCTGTTCTATGGATTAAAGCACAGAGACCTGGGGTTTAAAAAATAAAAAACAAGCATCGTGGTTACATGTTTTGTAGGCCTCTGATTGGGAGTTGTCATCTCTTCTCAGTATCAGGAATGGTAAACAGGTTTCATCCCACCTGCTGATGCCGAGCAACGGATGGAGCTACTTGGAGTGTTGATTGATACGTTTCTGAGAGCACATCTAGGATCAGAGGGAGAAAGTGCCGTGGTCTTTTTGCCATGGGGCATGGAATCTCGAAATTTGCCGTACTTGTCCAAGAGTCTGCTGGCCAAATGAGTGGCACACACCCAAATTATTGGAGGAATGCCAAGGAAAGGAAGCTAAGTGGAGTCTGGGGTTATCAGGGAACATTTCCTAGAAAAGCTGGGGATGAGCAAGCCTTTATGGTTGGGTAGAATTTGGACAAGTGAACAGGAAGCAAACCAGCACTCTGGAAAGAGTTCGAGATGTTGGGGTAACAAGAATAGACTTTTAAGGCAAAGATCATGTAATTTTATGAGGTTGAGACACTTTCCTTCATGCTTGTGTTAACAATGGGGTGATGGAATACAAGCAGATCATTTAAACTGGTTCAAAGCCCTTTCGCATTTACACTGCTTGAATAATCTTTCTATGTTTCATTAGTTGCCAATAAGTTATTCCATTGTTTCTGTGTTTGGTTTTATGGATTCTATTGTTGTAATGATGAGCACACAGGGAAACCATGTCATGACAGGGAGAAGCACTTGCTAGGGGAAAGAAAAACACTTTGAAGAGGTGGGGGTGCCCAGGCTGCATCTGGGCACAACGCCAGCTTTTCTTCAGCTGAAGAACTCGCCACAGAAACAGCTGGCAATGTCTACAATTCACCTGCAATAAAGACAACTGATTCAGACCACTCAGCACACCAATCAATGGTTTAATATTTGTATCAGTGGAACAGATCATTTGATTGGCTTCAGAGGACTTGAGCCCACACTGAAGTTTTATGTTGCCTTTGAGAATGCTCTAGTCCTTCTCAACAGACTCACAAATTTTTCTCCAGTACTTTTATTTTAAGACTCTCCTGGTTACAATTTTTATACCAAAATATATTGGAACATCATATACCTCTTGGACTAGTGTTTATTGACATTTATAGAAGTGCCAGAAAATTCCAGTGAGCAAATAGAGCCTTTCCTCACTCTGTCTATATAGGTTTGTAGAATGTGTCCCTGGTGGCAGCACTGTCACCTTGGGAGTTGTAGAACATCTATTTACCAAACAAGCTGCTGCTTCCCAGGCTATATCACAGTTTGGTTTGATTGAGGGGATTTTGTCAGAAAAAGTTACTGCATAGTAGGATCCTTTACATTTCAGATTTTCATTCCTTCTTTCTCTGATATGCTGTGTGGTGTCCTCTAACCCAACCAAGATTTTATCCAATCAAGGTAGGATTTGTATTTAGAGTCTGGTGGGATGCTTTCTTCCCCAAGAACCAATGGTCAAATGAACAGATACAATAAAATGTAGAGAAAGTCATCCGTGGCTCTGTCTTGGCATGTGCAGTAGGCTTCCCACACCTCCCAGTCCTCTGCAGTCCCCGTGCCCAATCTCCTTTGGCATGGTCTTGGGAGGCACCTGGGCGTTTGGTGGGGAAGTGTGGGATGGCCAGGTGATCATAGCAGTTCTCTTGACCACATGCTGCCAGTTCCTTCACAGGGAATTTTCATAGTGTTTCCCCACCCACCTTCCACATTCTTATTCTCACACTAAATGATTTGACTATCATCTAAGCTCCATGTCATAGTTTTCCAGGCTTCTATGGCAAACATCACATAATGGGTTGGCTTTAGCAACAGGAATTTAGTGTCTCACTGTTTCCAAGGCCAGCAGTTCAAAATCAAGGTGTCTAACTGGAATCTGTGGCATTCTGTTGCTGGCTTGCCACAGTCCTCAGGGTTCCTTGGCTTGTATCTGCATCCTGTCATATAGCCATCTCTGTCTCCTTGTGTCAGCTCTTCCAGTTTCTGCTGACTTCCAGCTCCGATCCTCCATGTGGCCTTCTGTGCCTGAAGGTGCCCAAATTTCTTTTGCTTATAAAGGACTCCAGTAATACAGATTATGACCCACCCTCATTCAGTTGGGCCCCACCTTAACTAAAAATAACATCTTCAAAAGGTCCTATTAACACATGAGTTCACACCAGCAAGAACATGGATTAAAAACAAGAACAAGTCTTTCCTTGGGGTACATAATTCAGCCTACCACACTCCACATGATAGTTAAACCTAGCATATTTTAGGAACCTTAATATTAATGATACTGGGTCCAAAAGAGTGAGTCTTCCCTGTTAGTTTTCCTATCATTTGATTTTATCACAAAAATACAGGTTATATGGTAATTGGCTCAAACTCTTTGGTAGATATGCAGGGTCTCAGATAGGGGGCTCAGAAAGGTTAAAAAAAACACACACACACACAAGACCATTTCCCCTGTACTGCTTCACCCCCACCCCCAAGAAAGGGTATACACGCTTAAAATTTTTATAAAGGATTTTCTCTGGACACCCCCCTTCCCAACAGCCAGGCTCCAATTATTTGCCCAGGTGGCAAACTCCTGCATTCCTAGGATCAGGTTGCCTGTCCCTAATCATTTGTGATTCTCTTTAGAATTTGGGGGCAGTTTTTGCCTGTTATTTTCAACTGCAGACCCTGGTGCCCATTCTGCGGCAACCAGAAAAGTCCCACTCAACATTCTGTTGCATATAATGGCCTTGGGCAAATTTTCCATGATTGGCTATATATTCGTGTGTGTTGTATTGTGTTAAAAACAAGATGTCACTCCTGGCTTATCCTGGGTTCCATTAATTGAGGGCCTAATCTGTGAGAAGATTTTGACCCTTCTAAGAGTATATCCATTTTAATGGGCTGCTTAAGGCCTGAAAAAGATTTCAAGACATAAGAGACTGAGTCAATAATGGTGGGATTTCAGGCAATTGACAGGTGTTGAGGGATATACTTTTGGCCAGAGGCCCTGCCTGACTCCATTCAAATTTCACAAAATATACAGTTGTCTACTCTATAAGCAAATGGGCACTATCCTTTTCTTCCTTTTTTCCTTCATAATTTTGACATAAACTATGTGGTGAAAAGCAAGTTCTGACTGATAATATCCATTATGTATGGGGAACAATTTTATTAAGGATCTGGGAAATCCCTCCCTTGGTGGCATATTTAGAAAGTGCTATCAGCATCCCATTCCTCTGGGTTACCAGTGAATGACATGTCAATGTCTTGATGTCTTATCTTAATTATTCACTCGCTGCCATTTCCAGAGCCCCTAGATGGCTTTTGTATGTGATGACACATAAATATATAGCAAACAGCATTAGTGGATTCCAAATATGCATATGAGAACATAAAATATATATATGTGTGTGTGTGTGTGTGTGTGTGTGTGTAATCATTGATCCATCATGACAATTTACTTAACGGAATCCAGTGTAGTTAGTTAGCACTGTGTGGTCCACACATGTAAGAAACCACAGTGACTTTTCTTTCCTGACCATGCCCCAGAGAGCACACTGGGGTATTTAAATTTATCTATTAATATTTATACAATGTTTCCTATTTCATAATTTATAGAGCAAATTGTTGTGAGGATAAAAATGAGGCGATATATATGACAATGCTTTGAAGATTATAAACTATATACTGGAGAATCTATTTCATCATAATTGTGACTATCATTATTGTCACGCTATCCATTTGTCTTTGTTTTGGATCACAACTTCTTAAGCAGTAGGGCTGATATTAATTGGATTTTCATGATGAGTATTATAATGGTACAATAATATAAAGAAACATAACATGGAGGAGCAGAAGGAGCCAAGGATCTTGAATATTGTTCCCTGCTCTGCTGGTACAAATCATGTGCCTTGGTCAAATTATTTAATCTCACTGGGTTTTTGTGTCCTCTGTAAAATGAGGGAGGGTAGATCAATTTTCAAGTACTCTTGGGATTTTTTTTTTTTTTTTTAACATATGAAACGTCCTATCAGGTAAAGTTCCTTCTAGAAAGTCTTTCTTTAAACTACAAAAATTAATCTTGGACCAGGCACCATAACATGTTAGATTGAAAGAATTTTGCAAACCTGAAATATTTTCCAGAAATTGTTTTGATGCCAACAGGATGCTATCAACTGTGTTGCTGCCAGGACTTTAGAACATGTGGGAAGAACTGTGAGGAGATCCTGTAGGACTTTGTAGGCCATTCTAATGAACTGGCGAACCCTTAGATGGTTTGGAACACAGGAATGACTGGAACCAAATAATGTTGCAACAGGATAATTCTGGCAGTAAACAGAGCAGTTAGGAGGTAATTAGAACACTCCAGGGGATAAACGATGGTACCTTGGACTAAGGTGGTAGTGGTAGAGGTGGTGAGACATCTTCTCAATCTATTTTGATGAAAGAACCAGCATAATTTGTGATGAATTGAGCACAGGGTATGAGAGAAAGAGAAGTTCAGGGTGACTCAGAGGTTTATGGCCTGAGAAACTGGAGTGACGGAATGGCCATTAACTCAGACAGGAAGAATGACAATTTGTTTTGGATATGATAAGTTTTTGATGCCTATTATATTTATTGGTATGAAATGTTTTGTAAAGCCTTAATCAGTATACTTATATTGGGTATCATTTTCGTTCATATTTAAATTTAAGAAAGGAGGCTGAGAAATGGAAAGAAATCCAGTGCTAGCTCATTCTCTTGATTTCATCTATTCATTTATTCAATTAATATGTACTGTAATCTCTTATATGTTAAAAACACTCTGTTACATGTTGTTTAAATAGAAAATATGTGCAAATGAATTATGCTATCAGCATACATGCAATTTAGTAGTGGTACCTGAGAGAGGGTAGAAATGTGAGTTATTAGAACAGGTTAAGTGCCAAAGTATTTGGGAATAGGAAAGCGATGAGGAGGTAACATGTGGATGGCCTTAAAAACAAGACGGCACTTTATATTCAAGGATATAAGTTGCCACATCACCAAAGCCAGAATGACTTTGGAAGAGGGAAGGAACTTTCTTATTTGTTTATGGCTTTGTGAGATAGTTGAAGGTCATCTGAAAACACAATCTAGACCAGGCTTTCTGGAGCAGTCCAAGATTTAAGCCCTAATGCTCATTGTATGTATCAAATTTACTTCACCATTCTTGGAAGAATTGAAAAAAAAAGTTCCCTGATTGAGAAAGGCTTATCTAGTCTGTATGGTCCTAAATTCAAGGTTTTATTTAATTAAAATAGAAGAGCCCAGCTTCCTGTCAAGTCTCCATATTTAAACCAGTAAACAGATAAGGTGAGTGATAGACCTGATGTCTGTTGAGCTCAACTACAGGTAGGAGGCTGTAGGTAAGTGAAAATAGCAAAGAAATTAAAAAAAAAAATTCTCTTTTTCTTGAGCATCCTATAATCGAATTGGGAAAGCACACACAAGGACAAATACATGAGAACAGCACAATGTAAAATACTGCTCAGTGATATCAGTCTTTGAATGTGGACTCAGGATAGGGTGGTAATTTGCTTAAGAGAATAATAAAGGTTGGCTGGTTGAATCAGAATGAATATGCTTGAGGGTCTGGATCTTAGGAAAATATTAGCAAGGCATTGTGCAATTTTTAAAAAATGATCTTTGAGCAGGGATTTTATGAGCAAAACAATTTAGGTTTTGTGGGAAACCTGATATTCAAATTGCTTTCCCTGATTTCAGAATAAATCTTCATGCACAATTATTTTTGCTTCACTTATATTTGTGCTTCTCAAGTCTACTGCTTTTCCCTTGCCAGGTGTGGACATCTGTCTCAAACTTGAGTTATAAAAAATTCTCCTTTGATAAGCTCTTTCCATTGACAGTTATAAAATTTCTCTTTGGAAATCACTGAGTTCTGCCTTCACAAAACGGACATTCTAATATGATGAAAACTTTCGAGGAAATGTAAGATCCAATAAAGGCAAATCCCTCACTCCCATATGTGGATAAATGACTAATGAAGCTTTCCCTCTCAGGATGAGGGACTTGAGGAAGGATTTTGATATACCACTCTTTTGACTCAGGAGAGGCTTAAGCCTTGGAACTCTCCAGGCCAGTCATCCACGCATCCTAAATACATTCGAAAGAACAGGAAATCACACTGGATTTTTCCAGTGTCCCCTTTGTAAAGTATGTTGCCAAAACCAACCAATTGTAATAGTAACATCGGAGGTGTAGTGTGAAAGGGCAAGCACTATTGCATGTGGAGGAGGAAAGGTTGTGATTCTTTGTACAGGCACCTTGAGAGAGGCTGGAAAAATGTGACAGTGCCCCATGTTACCTGAGCACAGCACATTGAAATATCACATAAGTGATGCATAGCATTTAATGAGTCAGGACTGAAAACTTTAATTAGCTTGTAGGGCTTTTTATTATTTTATTTTTTGTTCATTATATTTTCTGCTCAGTCTCTGTGGATGTTCTGCATTTTCATCATCAAATGACTGGCTGGCTATTTTTGTCAAACAAGAAGCCTGAAACCATCAAGTCTGAGTGTGGAGACAGTCTGCCCGCTCTGTCAACAGGATGAAAGTGAGTCTTGGGCTTTTTTAATTACAAGGATAACATGTTCGCTCATCTAATAATGAAGATGGTTAGCAATTTTAAATTTTAATAATCAATTACTGAAAGTAATTCTCCATTAAACCACAAGAGAGCCATTAAATCTCAAAAGATGGAACATGCTGTATGTAACAGTAGCAAATTTTCTATTTTTAAATATCATTAGGGAATATCTGATTGTTTCATTTCTCTGCATTTCTTTTACCTTTTTCCTCATGCAGACGATCTCATTTTCCGCAGGAAGACAGCACATGATCTTATAAATAATAAAAGAAAACCCTTGCAAGACTTGATCCAGGGGTGTGAAATATGTGCTAAGAATGTAATTTATTTCAGTCTGGCATATTTTGACTGAATAATAAGGAAGGTGACTAATTAATATTATACTATGCTGTGGGCAAGGCAGCGCAGTGGGCTAATCCATGCTCCTTTCACCTCTGGAGACCTATATTCAAGGCTTAGAGGAGTCACAACTGCTCTGCACAGTCTGGGGGAGAGAAGGGGAGGTGTCAGATGTCTCTTCCTGGCTCTGGATACCCCTGTCCATATTCTCAAACCACCCTGAACATCAGCCTCTGCTCTGAGGAGATGAAGGAAAAGACAAATGATTGCTAGTTGGCTATGGCAATTTGGCAGACTTCTATGTCAAGGGGAGATGGCTCTGTGACAGCTTCAGCTGCCCTAGCTCTAGCCTGATATAGCCAGCTTGCTTAAATATTTGGAAAGACATGAAATGAAAGAGGTGCACGTGTGAGTGTGCCTGTGCGTGCATGCACGTGTGTGAGTGTTCAGGTGGGATGTGGATAGGGGTGCGGGCATGATAAAGAGATAATGGCCAGAAAATAGTGAATTATTTAGAATCAAATTAGCCTAGGTCTCCATTAGAAGCAGCTGATTCCATTTCTGCATTATCCAAAGCTCAAAGCATAGAGAGATACTGTGCTTTATTTCTAAAGCTTTCAATTAACTTTCAGGCAATAGAAAGTCCACCTTGAGTCTAACCAGTGGTACCACCTTCAGCACTGGTCACCCATCTGGTCTGTGGTTTACAGGCGACTTCACTGCCTCAAATACCATAAGCAATGTGGTCAGAGATGAGGCTGTTGGTGTTTCTGTGTGCTTTTTTTCTGATGGGGAGTCTGTCTATGTTTCTGAACTTTGCCAACCTTCGCAGTGAACACTCCTGCTCTCCCCTCTGGAGGGATTAAAGTAGAAGCTATCACAAAATAGGCAGTGTGAGGGGTGGAGAAGGAGGATTTCATGGTGTAATTAAGTTGCAGTCCATTTGTGTTTATTCACTGGAAATTGTGAGTCTCTGGATATTATCGGGTTCCTGTTTCTCTCTCATTCTATTACTAGAACTTTAATCATCCTTAGAACCAATGCCAGGGAGAAGCTGACTTGGTGGAGATAAAGGAAATGCAGTCTGCACTGGGCACTTTTGATCTTTGTTGGCAGATCTGAGAGGTGACTTTGTGAATGCAGATAAGAATTTGTTTCTGATGTGAATTTCGATTGTCTGGTCATGATGACTAATCCAGGTTCTGCCTATCCATGATTAGTATGTATAATTTGTATCTGAATGGGAGAGTGAAATGTTTCAATGTTTCAGCTGGGGCAGAAAGACCCATCACCTTTGGACCACATACGCAGGTTTCAAGAACTGGAAACCCTTCTGGCAATAACTTTTTTAAAACACTGTGTGATGGAATCCTCATGAGTGGGTTTCGTTCTGTTTGGTTTCTTAGCACATTCTTGCATGTTCTTCCACACCCCATTTTCCACGGAAACAAATGTGGTCTCTCAAAAGGGCACATAATAGGAAGTACTGTTTCTTTTATTTCAAATCTTTTTTTGAGAGACAAATTGCAGCTCCTGATGCTGTGGTTTAGCGAAGCTGCTATTTTGGGGCCATGTGTATTGCTTTTGTAATGGGTGTAAACATAAGATGACCCAGGACAAGGGGAACCCAGCTTCCTGCTGCCCGCTAGATTTGTTAGGGCTGTTTTAGATTCATCCCTGGGGTGCTTGCAGGTAACTGAGCAACATACATCGGGTCCTCAGCTGTTTGGTTTGCGGGTCAGGCTGTGGATCCCCTCCCTTAGGAATCTTTTCTACTTCAGAGTGGGAGAGTCAACTCTTAGTGGCTTCCCTATGGAATATCTGATACTGCACAGACATTTGGAGGGAAAGGACAGAGCCAAATCCCTTTACCTCCCCAGTAGTGTTTGGGTTGTTCCCTAGAGGTGGAAAAAGTCATCCATGGCAACATTGACAGCAGAATTCTATTCCGCAGAGAAGATGGAAAAGCCATCAGGGGCCCACTCTAGGGAATCCTCTCCTGCTTGCTGAAGAGCAGAGAACAGAATACAGGAAAAACCTAATCAAGGCCTAATCTTACACCCAGTGGAGAGGTGGAGAGGCAGTCAGGTACCCATGTGAGAAGGCTCATGTTTCGAATCATAGAAAATTAGGAGAAGGATTTAGGAAAGCTCTAGCTGAACGAAGTCTCCCAGCTTACTGATGAGAATCTGACTAGCCTGTGAAGATCCAAGAGGTAGAGGCAGCACCAACCCAACCAAAACTGAGGACGTCTGATTCAGAGCCCTAGGTTTGCTGCATTAAGGTCATTGTGGATGGTGAGGCAAATGCTTTTATAATAAGGTGCAATGCGGCAAGAGTGGGATGTCCTGGGGAGGGTGTGGGCTTTGGAGCTGAACTGTGCTGAGTTTGACTCCCATCCCAGCCATTCACCAGCTGTATGACCTTGAGAAGATTACTTGCCTCTCTAAGCCTCATTTTTCCTATCAGTTAAGTGAAGATAAAACAATACAGAGTGTAGTGTTTCTCAACTTTAACACTCTTGACACTTTGGACTGGATACTTCCTTTTTGTCGGGGATTGTCCTGTGTATTGTAGGATGTTTAGCAGCATCCCCAGCCTCTAGCCATTAGGTGCCAATAGCATAACCCCTACACCTCAAGTTGTGACAACCAAAAATGTTTCCAGACATTGTCAGATGGCCCCTCAGGGTAAAATGGTCCCAGTTGAGAACCACTGCAATATGGCCATTGTGAGGAATAATGGCGTTGCATGGAAAGCATTTGGCAGGGTTATCTGGCATATAATAATTGCTTGATTAGATACTATTTTACCCATTAATAATAATAATTAATTATTATTAATTATAATAAATAATAACAATAATTAAATAATACCAGATACTATGCTATTCCAATCATTCTCTTAGGTCATGTGTAGGTATTCTTAGTCCAGAGTTTCAAATGGCCTTACTGTCTTTTGCTATGAACAAGGTGCAGCAGGTGAGAAAAAAAAAAGGCATTTTGTGTCTTCCCATTCTTAGTTCATGCACACTAGGCAGAAACACTCACAGTTCACTTGGTAGAGGATTTGCAAAACAGCAGCTGCATGATTAATTGATTAAACACTGCAGTGTTCATAGCATATTCTTGGAGAACAATTACAAGTTCCCCAATGTAATACATGTCTTGATGTTGAGTAGCTGTCCACAATATTCTCATTTGGAAAGACACTCATAACAGTATATGTGGACTTACATAAAAGATGTGTTTTTATTGTTTCCAAACCATAGAATATTCACTTATTCTTTTGACACAATCTAAAGAGGAAGGATTGAATTCATTTCTGTTTACCACATACATTAATGTCCTATCATGTTTGACCATTATTTGATAGCATATATAGTAATATAATCACACAAAATGCAATTCTACCTTCTCCTTGAATTCAATGATTAAAAAACAAACCCAACAACAACATCTGCTGAGTCTTGATTCACATTAAACTCCTACCACTTCTTCAACAAAAGAAAACTTCAGGCAAGTAAGAAGAATAGGGATGACTAACCAAGGTAATTTCTTCCTGCATTAATCTTAAACTCTTTAAGAGTCATCAAGGTTTTATTTCTTTGGCTCCAGTTTGAACTGTTGAATTTTGCAGAAAGCATTAAAAGTTACACAAGGGAGATTAAATTCAAGCAAAAGACACAACTGCCATTAAGACAATATTAAAGAGAGGTGGAGGGAAATTGGTTTTCTCATTTAATTTAGTGAGGGTGAAACTCATAAAGTAACTTATGAAGTCCTGAAATGACAGACAGATACTTTAGGCAAATACTTTAGGTAAACAGTATACTAGAATCAGAATTTTTATTTCAAAAATTTAAAGGCAGTTTGGAGAACCAGATTAAAATAAGATTGCTGATTGCTGTTATTTTCATTTAAATCCGTGTCGTGTGATCTTTGAGGCCATTTGTCAATTCCCTCCCTGAACCTTCCAGCTCTTGTTTCTTCTATACCTTTATTAGTCGAAGAAATACACATTTCTGTCTTTTCTACCTTTACTCTTTTGACATCCATGTTCATCACATTCTTGATGCTCTGGCTCAAAACCCACCCTTAAAATCAATCCTCTTTCCTGCTACACTTGTGTACACTGATGATGTCTTTATTTCATATCCCATAAATATTTAGGTGAATAGTTTCTACTATATTATTTTGCACTGGTTTGTATATTGTTTAGCAATTTTATGACAGTTGCATGTGATTTTCTATCTTTCCAGTAGCTTATTATGACGTGGCTAGCACAGACTGTCTTAGACTTGTATTTCTTCAAAGTATCCACCAAACTGTTCTCAACGGATAACAAATATGTGAAGGAATTAATGAATATTGTGTTGAACTATTTTATTTTAAGGTAAGACATTTTGAAGGACTTCTTATTTAAAGGCTTAAAATTTTATGATGAATCTATATAATAACCAATAAGAACACAAGAAATGACCTCTTAATCAGAATGGTCCATTAGTTCAATCCAGCTTAATTCTCATTTTGCACATGGGCAAAACTGAATGGATAAATGACTCAAATGGTATAAACTCAATGATGAGGTCAGAAGTATAACTGGATATTGCTCCCGCCCTGCCTCTCCACACCCCCCGACCCCAGTTTTAACAATTTTTAAATAATGAGATTTTGAGAACTTAAAAAGTAATTGTTCATCCATATTGCCAATATGTAAAATAAATACAATTATATCAGTTCACCTCTCCCAGAGAGGCACTATAACCTACTGGTATTAACGTCATGCTTTATAGGCATGCAGATTAGTAAAACTTGGGTGAGTAACTTAAACTCCAAGCTTTGTTTATACATCTGTAAAATGGGACTAATAGTAGTAATTACCTCAGAATACCTAACACATCTGATACATATTGCCTAGCACATAAAAAGCTTTATAGTAAATGTTACCTGTAATTACAGTTTAGGGCTTTACAAATTATAGTAACTTCTAAATTATGTCAATTTAATGTATTTGCAGACATTACATATGGATATCAATCCATGCATTTCATAGTACACTTTAAGAAATGTATATCTTTCTACTTCAGCTTGTCAATGTCTAAAGAAAAATATTTTTCTTGTAGTTTTTTTCTAAATTACCAAGAGAAGAAACATTCTTTTTCTGAATGTTCAGTTTAGATAATTTTGATGTTATAGATACTTTTGTTTTCATGCTTTGGAGAACACTCATGATCCTACTTTAAAAAATAGCTGACACCATCCTTCAAAATTACTTTAAGTTTAGTTGTATATCTCCTTTAAAAGTTATATTTTCCTTTCAAAAAATGAAATGAGAAAATAATACTGAGAAAAATTGCATCTTTTATTCTTAGTGCACAATATTTTTATAGCTGCTTTTTTCAAAACTGCAGGTTGAAAATAAAATTTACATGAGGTCAAAATTATAGATTTCTTTCATTAATTCCATATCGTATCTATTTTACTTTCAACCCACACTCCTTTTTTCAGATGACTGGAAAACAAACAACTTTCTGGAAAATGAGTTACATAACTCTATTTTTTAAAGAACATTTGCTATTATCTAAAATCAAACTAGCACAAATGCCTTTTCTTCAAGCAGGTTTGAAGTATGGCTGTATCAGGGCAAACTCCAAGTACCTACTCTACATAAATTTATCTCCCAGGGGAAAATGCATTATGCCTATAATTGAAGTTATCATTTCTAATACCACCATTATTGCTGATTGAATCTCAAATTTGTGTTGGGATCATTTTTTTGAGGACACTATATCTCTTAAAAATTCATGTCAAGTACACCCTATAAAGGTTAATCTACAGTCTTGAAGCTATTTCTTAGGCTTTGGCAACCTGGATAAGGTCAGATTATGAATCTATGCAAAAATAAAAGCCAATTTTATGGGTTTAGAGCAATACCTATTTTAAAGAAAAATGAGGATTTGCAATTTAGTTTAAGGGTTTTATTTTTTTTTAATATAAAAGAATTGATGGGTCTGTTCATAATATTATTCATTCTTTACCTCACCATTTTCCTTTTGTTGAATCAGGGTTTTCTTTAAAAACAGCATTGCCTCTGCTGATCCTGTGGTGAGTTGGGGAATAAGTGAACTCCTCCAACCAGTCTGTTTCTTTATCTTTCTCCTTCCATTTCCTTCTTCCCTTCTCCTATGTAAATGTGTGACATCACTATCTAAGCAGTTACACTATCTTGAAACCTTGGGGGGAGGGGCACACTTGAAGATTCCTTTCCCTCCCTTAGCCATAATCCAGTAAATTCTCAAGTTCTGTCCATGTCTTCTCATAAGTAGATACAGACGGTACGGAATGTGTCTACATTAATTAGTTCAATCTAAATACTTTTCCTTTCTTTCCTTCCAACTCATTTGTTTCACACTGGAGCCAGAGAAATTTTTCAAAAAACACAAATCTTGATCATATTTTACCCTATTAAAACCTTTCAATGATTTTCCTTTGTCCTCAAGATAATGTCTGAAATCCTTCTTGTTGCCTACAAGGTCCTGCATGAGCTGGTCTCTTCTGATTTTTGTGCAACTTTCCACCCTTACTATTTTGCTTGTCTTACCTCTGGTCCTTTGCATGTTTTCTTTCTTCTTCTACATGGACTGTCTTCACTACCTCTTTGCTTGACTAAATCCAGTCCATCTTTTAGATCTCAATGTAGCCAGGACATTTTCTAACTCCCCAGGTCTGTGTTAAAAACTCTCTTGGGTGCTTCTATAGCACTCATGACACGATATTTAATTTTGTATTTACTTTTCACCTCCTTTAATCAATATGTTCCAAGAGTGGGGAGACCCACGTCTTTCTGGTTGAGCACTGTGCTTCCTGTGTGGGTGCGTTTCAGATGCTGAGTGCATTCCTGTTACATTAATGGAGATACAAAGTAAGTAAAAATAGTGAGTGCCAAAGGTTCCCCTTTCCTAGCATAGAAGTAAAGTTCAGATGTCATGGTTTCCTAGGTCCACATCCCAGCTCGGCCTCAGGTTCACAGTTTAAATTGTGGGCAAGTTACTTAAGCTTGCAAATTAGCCTCAGTTTCTACATGTGAAAACTGAAGGTGACTTCCTAGGTAGGTGGTGAGGATTGCATGAGATAATACCTGTGTAATAGGACTTTTGGACAAGCTACTCTTATTTTAGATCACTATATTCCCCCTCTCCATCTACTTCCCCAATATTTATTTGATTCCTTTCATTCAGGAGTTTCATTTTTCCACCTGTAGAGGGTAGATTTGGTGCATGATGTAAGGAGGATAGAGTAGGATGAGAAATAAAATGGAGCCACCTTTTCAATCCCACTGCCAACTTACATCCCTAGGATTGGATTTAGGCAACTCTGGAGAAAGAGGCAGAAGCAGTGGGACTCTTAAGGCCTGTACTTGTCTATGTGATACAGGATGGGACAGAGTTTAATAAGAAGCCCTCTGCCCTCTATATGACACCCAATAACTTGTGAATCTCAGAGAACTGGGACTAAGAAGTTTCTAGGTTAGGATCATAGGGATTTATTGTAAGGCTATACCTGGCAGTAAGGAAAGCAGCATTTTTCTCATGGAAATACAAGAAAAGTAAACATAACATGCCAGACTTTGCAGAGACTAGAACTAGATTCAAGAATTCCTAAGAGACTTTTGTTTGATGAATCTTCATTTTTGTGGTCTCTTATTAATGGGACTCTAAGACATTCTCCTTTTTACCCTTCCCCCTTCTCCTCTTGCTGCTAGCTGCTTTCCACATCCTCTGGTGTGAATATCCTCATGTGTGTTGGGTGTGTGAGAAAACTTTTACTTATTCAAAGCATCTATTCAAAGTTGAAATGATCTTCATTATATCTTGGAAGGTAAGACTAAATAGGAGGTTAGGTCATCATTTGACTTTGAAATTAATTTTTATCCTGTGTCTTTGCAAAACATTCCTATTTAATTAATTATTCATTCAATTAATCCATTCAACAGATATTAATTGAGAATGTCCTACATATCACACATTCTTCTAGCTACCCATAATAGTAGCTAGATACTCAAATGGCCAATAAGCATGTGAAAAGATGTTCAACCTCATTAGTCATTAGGGAAATACAAATCAAAAGCACAATAAGATACCACTTCAAACCCGCTAGGATGGCTATTATTAAAACAAACAAACAAACAAACAAACAAACAAACAGAAAATAGGTATTGTTGAGGGTGTGGCGAAATTGAAACCCTTGTGCATTGCTGGTGGGAATGTGCAGCCTCTGTGGAAAACAGCTTAGTTAGACATAGAATTACCACATGACCTGGCAATTCCACTTCTAGGTATATACCCTGAAGAACTGAAAGCAGGGACTCAAATAGGTACTTATACACTATGTTCATAGAAGCTTTATTCACAATTGCCAAAAGGCAGAAACAACTCAAGTGCTCATTGACAGATGACTTGGTAAACAAAATGTATTATATACATACAATGGAGTAATATTCAGCCATTAAAAGGATTGAAGTTCTCATACATTCTACAACATGAATGAACCTTGAAAACTATTATGCTAAGTGAAATAAGCCAGGCACCAAAGGACAAATATTGTATGTTCTTTTTTATATGAAATGTTCTTTTTTGTATGAAATATCTAGAAAACTCAAATTTCTTAGAAACAGAAAATAGATTAGAGGTTGCCAGGGGCTGTTGGGAAGGGGAATGGAGAGTTATTGCTTAAAGGGTTCAGAGTTTGTGTTTGGGTGATGAAAAAGTTTTGGTAATGGATGGTGGTGATGATAGCACAATATTGTAGATGTAGTTAGTGCCACCGAATTGTACACTTAAAAATTCATTAAAATGGGAAATCTTGTGTTTTATATGTTACTATGAAATGAATGAAATAAAAAAATAATACCTAGTTACTATACACATAAAAGTCCCCACCTTCAAGATACTCACGTTCTAGCAACATTCAAACTATTGCAACTTAATATTGGCTATGGGAAAAAGACTGAGACTGAGGTAAATTCTAGAAGTCATTGGTGACATATTACTTTGAAAGTGATCTGCAAGATAATGGAAGAGAAGATGAGGTCTGTTTTCAGGGCTCCTTGAGACAGCACCATGCTTTCATTTTACCTGTTGAATGCACACCCTGTCTTTTCTGTTACCTCTAAGAAAACTAATCAAGCCTTGTACCTTTTTTCCCCCATCAAAACTGCTCCATCCTGAGTCCCACTACCATGTGTGTTATGTTTCCCAAGGTCATGGGTAGTTTATCTGGGA
>JAQZBX010016530.1:0-36399 GCA_029593785.1 Cabassous unicinctus | reverse complement strand
AGGCAGTGGCCACCAGAGGTTCTGAGGGGAAGGAGAGGGAAGAATAGGTATAACATGGGACATTTTTTGGACACTGGAATTGTCTCACATGACATTGCAATTATGGATATAGGACATTATACATTTTGTCAAAACTTGTAATTGGACATTATGAGCCTTAACTCCATATTCCCTATTCTCACCTCATCCCTTGCTAACATATTCTAGATTCTTCCTCTAGGAGTTTTAAGAATGCCTGGTTTTTACAGGAAAATTTATTGAAAAGGGAAGTTTCAGATTCAATTTAGTTCAAGAGGTATTATTTAATATTTCTGCCCTTCCATCTGTAAGGACACCCAAATTACAAAGAAAGGATAATGAATATGAGATTAAAGACTATAGTCAGTATATTAGCTTTAAGACTAATCTTTATAAAGATTAGTAATATTTTAGTTATTTTTGAATGCAAGATACCTGCATTTTGTGTAAAATTCAAAAGTTAGGAAAAGTTACACAGTGCAAAATCTCCTTTCCACCCTGGTTTCAGTTCCTCAACTTTCCTCATTCTAGAAATATTCTATACCCATAAACAGGTTTTGATATTTTGATATGTGAGACACTATGCTAAAGATTGTGCAGATAGGCTCACTGAATTCTCTAAAGCACTGTAAGAAACAGTTAGTTTATTATTATCCCCAATTTACAAGTAAGAAGACATGCTTGAGAACTGAGGTGAACAAGCAAATTTCCAAAAGTCTGATGGCTGATAAAAGATAGAAAGCTCACATCCTCAAATCTCCCCAAGTCTCCTGAATGATAAGTGACAGAAAGCCCACATCCTCAACCACTGCCCCACACACACTGCCTCCATGGGTCATGGGTATAATGGGGGCAATTTGTAAAACACTCCCTTTTCCAAGGTATTGGATGATAATTTTACTATTTTTAATTATCATAAAAACTTGAGGAGCAGTTATAACTTTTCTGCTAGGATTTACTTGATTCCACATTACTTAATTAGAAAGGCAATTCCCAAAGTTAACATTCTTCCTAGGGCACATGGGACTTACAAGAAGCCATTTTATGGTGGATCTGAGAATCCAATGCTGCCAAGCCCCCACCTCACATACTATCAAATACATGTCCTCACCCAGCCCCAGCACTTCCCCAGCCAGCAGTAACCCTTCAAGGACTGTGTGTTCAATGGCTGGAGATGAAAAATTGACAAGGTTTCCAACAAATAAATGCTATGATATTACCCAACCCAGAAATGCAAATATTCTATTTGTAAGTTATCTAAGAAAGCACTACTGAGCATTTACCCTTTTACTCCTTACAATTCCTAAAATTCTCAGTCATTACCTCCTATATTCCACTATTGAAGAGGCTGACAGGATGAGATTAAGAGGTTTTAAGATCATCAGAACAAACAGCTGAATCCTAAAATCATCTCCTATTACCTGACTTTATGTTATAAAAATTCCTCAACCAGTGCAATGTTGGAAGGTCATGGGAGCTGTTAAAGGAAGGGATCAAAAGCAACAAGAGCTCCTTGAGGGCCCCTTTCCAAATTGAAATGCTGATTCTGTTCCTGGCACTTTTGAGAAGGCCTGCCCTCTCCTTCACCAGAAGCAGACAGACCTGTTGGCTGAGGAGCTGCATACCTAGGATCACCACATGCCCAGGAAACACTTGTAATTCTGCCAATTTCAACATGTGAAAACTCACCCATATGTGTGCCATGCTCCCTGCCCAAAGATCACTGAACATCCTTGGCCTCAGTGTCTCCTGTCCTGTTATGTGTAACAAGCCAAAATGATGCATTCAGGAAGCACTGAAGAGCTCACTGAAACCTGACTGCCTGGCCTCAAATTCCAGCTCTGCCACCCACTAGCCATGTGACCTTGAATGACTTTTAGCTTCTGTGCCTCAATTTCCTCATCCATAAAAGGACAACAGTAGAGTAAGCACACACTAAATGATGGCTGATATTATTGTTATTCAGAAAATTTTGTCTCATCAGTAGTTTAAACTAACTCATTTCCACAAAAAAATGCATTCTTATTATTTGATATAACCACAGTAGACATATCCCCAACTAAGAGATAGATATGGGTTTCACTTTTTAAAGATATAATTTATGCAATTCCATGGGTTAGTTTTCATGATGTTTCAGATTAGTTTTACTATTAAAGAACATCCCATTTAAAACATCAATTTAACTTTTAAATCAGTAGGAAAAAAAGTATCATTAATTTAAATATATATTCATGATTTGGGGGTGACATTTTCATCAAATTTCTTTAGAGAGAAAATATTAATTACAATAGGCTTAGCTAACATTTGCTACACACCAATTAAATACTTAAGGAGCTAGGTGCTGTTTTTACATGTTATCTCATCCTTTTAATCCTTTCATGGAGGCATAGGCTTCTTTTACAGAAAAATCTCAGCCTTGTGGTGGATTAGTAAATGGTTCTGAGAGCTGATGGCTAGCATCATGTGACATTTTTAGCACAAAAGCATAAAGAACTCTACTTCTCAAATGTTAATGTGCATGTGAATCACCTGGGAAAACTTGTTAAAATGCCTATTATAATTCTTATGGGTAAGACATTTCTAACAAGCTCTCAGAACTTGGAGAGGCTGTGGTATATGGTACACATTTTGAGAGCAAGTTTCAATAGGTTGTAATAGGCCACAAATCACATAAGCAGAAAATCTTTTTAAAACTCAAATTTTTAAAATGTCAAATTTTTCTCAAAAATCACAATCCTATTTCTTGATGGGATTATGAACTTTCTAACACCTTAAAATGATTTTATACCAAGTTCTTGTTTTCTTTTCCAGTTTAAATTTAGATTCCAATTTTGTAGAGTTTTCCAGGGGAAGGGGAGGTGGGAGTGTTCCTTAAAGTCCCTGATTTTTATCAAGGTTTTGCAGCAGATGAAACTCTGATGATGAGAAACCCAAGCAGCACTCAGAGAGGTGGAAGAACAAAGTTTTATTAGGCATGGGACAAGAGGAGAGTCAAGTCTCCAAAGACTGAGCCCTGAGCTTTCATTTTCACAGGCTAATATAGGAACTTGCATGCCTTTTGCTCATTGGCTGGTGGGTTGCTGGGCAAGTGGGCACATTCCTTTACACAAGTGTGCAGGCAGAGTTTACAGATGCAGAAGTGTGAGTTAGCTTATCATTCTAAAGCAGTTAAGGGGGAGGAGTAGGACTGTGGCAAATTTTCCTTATAAAAGGCTGAAAAGCCAAATACAGGGAAAATGTTGCATGTTGCCACACCCTTCAAGCAGATCCCTCCTCTTCTCTTACCCATGCAAAAACTCTCACTTTTAAAATTCTAAAGACTGGACAACTGGCAGAGTCTGGCTAGATCTTAGGAGCTGGGCCCAAAAGGTCTTCCATATGAAAAGTAAAGTTCTACAACAAAATAGTACCTACCAAAAGGCAAGAATATAAACCATTGGCTGCCATCCCTGACCTTAGGTGACGAACACACAGCAATGAGCTGATAACATTTTGTACAAACTACTGCCTTTCAATATTTTGCATGGCAAGTTATTTCAATTTTGTCAGTGTCAAGTTCAATTTATTTTTAAAAGGCCACAGCCTAAACAAAGCAAGTTTACTGAAGGCCCTGTAAACTTCAGTAAACTGGGCCCCTCTACCTCATTCTTTTTGCTAACAGCAACACTTATCTACTAAACCAATACATAGTTGAGATCATTTCTGCTTACTGGAAAAGGACAGTTTAAAATTCTACAGAGAGATAATCTGCTCCATTTGTCCTTCCTTAGAGTCCTTCAAAACTACTCTCCAGTCATCATCAGAAAAAGCCCTCCACCCAGGAGAGAGAGAAAACTGTCTATGATTTTGTGAGTTACAAAAACTGAGACCTTTATTTAAAGGATGTTGGCACATTATATTATACCCAAGGAATGTTAATCTGTGCACTCAATTAAGCACAAGATGACCAATGCTGGAAGGAAAAAAAAAATGCACAAATATTGCAGCCCAGTGCAAATGGCTTCTCTAGCTGAGAAGTTTTTTTGACAGGTCTCAGAGCTGGAGAAAGCCCTGTCCACAACAGAACAAAGCAACTGCCCAGAAAAGCCTGTTTCAAAACCACAAGACAGGGGTGGAGTTGAAAGGCCCTGAGAAATGAGCTCTACTCTGGAAAAGTCCAACTGAAAGGTCTCTGTTTCTGTTACCTCCAATACTTGCTTCCCTCCACTAGTGATTTAGCTCTGGTTACCAATTGGGCAGGTCCAGCCTGTGCTGAGGTAGAAGGTTCAAGATGACTGTTCTGTCCTTAGGCTAATTAGGAGGAATCAAAACTCTGCAGTATAAACTGGAGACTGTGGAGAGACTGGGCTCCCCAAATTCATCTAGGCTACCTTACTCCATTCCACATATATTTGTTGAGTGTCTACCATATGCCCTGTACTTTTCTAAGCCCTGGGTAAGAAACAAGATTCATTCTACAGTGGTGGATGCAGAGACAGACAAGGACCTTGGGGTGGGGGATGGAAGTTGGACAAAACCAAAAACAGGCCACAAGTTGCTAAGACCTTTAGTGCCCTGGGGAGAGCACCAGCTGGCACCAGGTTCCAGGCATCACCAAGCCCAAAATTGAAACAAGCCCTGGATTAAAGAAGGTGGGGGTGGACAGGCAGGCCCAGGCACAGGGGTTCAAGTAGGAATTTCACACCTGAAACTCCGGGAAGGGGGCTGGCAGCTCCCACCAGGGCAGGGTCCCAGTGCAGGTGGGAAGGCAGCCCTGGGACCCTGAAAGAAAGAAGGGGTGCGGGAGATTGGGTCTGGCCCTGTGCTGCGGATGCTCATCCAAGGCCGGCGGGGCCTGTGCCCCAGAAGTTATAGCGGGATGTGCAATTCCCTGGCTATCCTCCCGCCCAGCACCTGGGGCCACTCCCTGCACCTACCACTTTGGCGACCTTGAGGCAGCCGAGCGTGCAGCACAGGTGGTCGGGGTTGCGGCGCAGGCGGGTCAGCCCAGGGCACTGGCTCACCGGCTGGGGAGTAGGCTGGGAAGAGCGGCTGGCACCCGAGATCACGGAGGTGCTCGAGGCCTCACCCTCAAAGCAGCCCGGCTTCTCAGCGCTTCGCAAGCTGCCTCCCGCTTTGGGCCGCCTCGCGCGGGGCTCCCGGCGCCAGAAGCGGGGGGCTCAGCGGGTTCCTGGCATCGCCGCCGTCACCTCCTGACTGCCCCCAGCCACCCCGCAGCCGCAGCCTCTGCGCCCGCCGCCCAGCTAAGGCTGTGGCTTGGTCACCTCGGGCTGGCTCCCACCCCGACAGCGAAAATGAGGGAGGCAGGAGGCACGCGGGAGTAGGCAGGCCAGGAAGGGGAGGAGCTGGCGCCCGCTAGCTCGCCGCCCTTCAGCACTCCTCTGCTTAGCTGCGCTGTGGGCCGACCGCGCCATGCATGGGGTTGGAAATTTCCGGCGCCATCTCCTCAGGGCACCCTCAACTGAGCCTTGCCGCGGGGCCCGGTAGCTTCTTCCGCCTCTGGTGGTCCCCGCATGTGCTGGCAGGGTCCCGGAAGGAATGGGGGCTAAAGCAGGGTGAGCTCAGTGTTAACCTAGGGTACCTGGAATTGGTTGCTCAGTGTCCTGCCTGGATTTCTTCTCTGGAGGCTGAAAGAGATGGGTTAGCATCTGGGCTTCATTATCAGGCATTTTGCAACAAACCAGTTCCGAGTTTGAGCCAGGGCAGGAGCAGGGCAGGGATGAGGTGTAGGAATGAGAGTGGGTCGCTTAATCCAGGGTCTGCAGGACAGACATACTGTAGATATCTGTGAATAATATCCAAAGTTCCGAATCAGCCAGAATGACCAAGGGTGGGCGCTGGCACGCGGTGAACCTCGCTGATTAATGTTAGTTTATTCTTTTAGCTAAAAAGGTTTTGCTATCTCTGTCTAAGCATCAAGTCATGTTAAACACATATTTTGAGTTGAAAGACATTATTAGGGACCAATTTGCAATTCAAGTTTGAAGGCTAATTTTAAGCTTAATAAAACACTGAATTTCTAAGAATTGTTGCTTTGATGTTGAGCCCTTACACTTCTTAAACACAAAAGTTTCCCAAGCATTAGGCACTGAGCAAGGCACTTTAAGAAGGCATTATTCTTCTTCCCATTTTACAGAAGAGGGGTCCAAGGCTCCAAGGCCGAAGACTTGTCCAAGGTCACACTAATTGATGGTTCCTAGTACCTAAGTTCCAACTTTTTTCACTATACAACGTTGCCTAATATATAATTCAGATGGGCTTGTGAACTGCCAGCTGAGATGTGGTAAATATCATAACCAAGGAAATGTCAATTTAAAGGGCTTCTCACCATTTCATTACCAAAGATGGGAAAGATAATGATGTTAATTAATACTTTCTTTGACCAACAAATATTTATTGGGCATGTACCATGTGCTAAGCAATATTGCTAGGACCTGAGGACACACTGCCAGTTAAAGTTTGACTGACTGGATAGTGGCTCTGTCCTCTGCTCCCTCAAAACTCCAGTGAAATCACAATCACATGAAGATTTTTAAAGGCATAAATTTTCTGAAGATACAGAACAGGAAAGGAGACAATGGCAAAAAAATGTTGGAAGCTGGAAAGCAAATGGCAAATGGTAACTGACTTAGCATATCAAGAAAATTAAACCCTAAACTTCAGTGAGAGCAGCTGAAATGCAATCCAAGTTATATCACAGAATAAAAGGCCCAGAAATGGACAAAACCAAGTACACCTAGAAGTGTTGATGAAGGCAGGAATAAAAAAAAAAAAATTGATTGAAATTCTATAAACCCATGTAACTGCACTACGTAAACAGGGAACCTTACCTTATACCATGGACTTACTTAATAGTGTAATTATAAAAATGTGCTTTCATTAATTGTAACAAATATTTCACAGTAATGAAAGCTATTAACCATATGGTGGAATATGGGAATTCTGTATTTCATGCATGATTGTTCTGTAAACACATAACTTCTCTAACAAAGAAAAAATGGTATTGACATCTAAGAAAACAAAAAATTTTCATGCAAAATATCAAGT
Organism: Cabassous unicinctus; assembly: GCA_029593785.1. Lineage (NCBI taxonomy): Eukaryota > Metazoa > Chordata > Mammalia > Cingulata > Chlamyphoridae > Cabassous > Cabassous unicinctus. The sequence goes on along the minus strand of JAQZBX010016530.1, from coordinate 29,334 downwards.
AATTTATGAATTTTAAAAATAGTCACAATATGATGGTCATGCCTAAAACAATTAAAAATAAATGCAATTAGAGCTGTTCATGAATAACACAAACTTCTTCAGAAAGAAGCAAAAGCCTCATTGGTTGACTAATGTTTACTGAGCCCTTATGATGTTCCAGACACAGATATTGCCATGCCCCAAACAGACAAGGATGTCTGCATTGCTGGGGAACAGATTAATCTTAAAGCTTCTTGATTCTTATTTTAGTGATATTTTTGTCTGTATATGAACTAATTACATATTTATGAATAGTGTTTTCTTTTGCTTTCATTTGCAGGATAAGTACTGTGTAAATTGTGAATTTAGAAACCATGGATTCACCTTATAACTTTTTAAAAAAATTGTTGAACAAGGCAAGGTGTGCACAAACAAGGAAGCAAGCAAATTGTCGTCGATTCCATAATGGTTCCTGATTCCTCACATTGTTATGTCTTTGTCCTTTGCCATGTGAGAATGTGCAGTTGCTCTCACTAGAGGCATAGTACATGTTTTTCACTCCATTGATATTGGACTTGGCTAGTGGCATGTGGGAAGAAGTGAAGGATATCAATTTGAACCCAAGTCTTAAGAGGTATTACAAGTTGCTACTAAACACTCTTGTGGACTGTGATGAAGCATGGAAAGACATGCCCTAAGAAGCCCAGTAGCTGGAGAACAAATACAGTTGGAGCAGACCTGAACTGAACCTGTTCAGCAGAGCTGTCCCACCTGACCTGAAATTTATGTAAATGAGAAATAAATGGCCACTGAGATGGTAAAAAAAAGGCATACTATCATAAAACTTCCCAAATCTGATGAAAAAATATTAATATAGAGATTAAAGAAACAGAACAAACCAAAAATAGGTTAAAAATAGAGACCCACGCCTAGGAAATCATAGCTAAAATATTGAAAGTCAAAAAAAAAAAAATGAGAAATCTTGAAAGCAGAAAGAGAAAATGAATCTACCACATTCAGAGAAACATCAAGATGATTAATGGTTGATATAATTATTAACAATGGAGACCAGAAAAGAGTAGATTAACATGTTCAAAGAGTTATAACCAAAGAAAAACCAAGATTTTGTGATGAGAAGGGCATATCACTTTTGTGGCACTTTTCCCAAAATCCATAAACTCAGTCTAATAATAAGAACCAATCAGACAAACCTAAATTGAGCACAAAATTACTGATCATGATTAGAACTCTTCAATACTGTCAAGGTCAAGAAAGACAAAGAAAGACTATGAAACTGCCACAGAGTGGAAACTAAAGAGACATGATGATTAAATGCAGCATCACCTCCAGATCACTTTGAAATCCCTTATCCATTAAAACTCATTAGTACTTAATATTTCCCCCTTTTGGTCAAGGTCTTTTACCAAATGCCTCACTAGTCAGCACTCAGTAATAATCCCTCAGTACCATGGAGGCTCATCCCTGGGAGTTATGTCCCATGTTGGGGGAAAGAAGTACATTTACATACTGAGTTTGGCTTAAAGAGAGGCCACGTTTGAGCAACAAGGAGGCTTTCAGGAGGTAACTCAAGCCATACATAATACTAGGCTAAGTTTCAATTTCACAAGAAAAAGTTTGTAAGTAAACCATCAATATCAAGGCCCTGGCATAATGGTCTGTACTCCTTTGCCAGGTACTGCCCATTCACTTGGGGGATTCTTTCTCCTCTATTAAAGAATGTGATCAGACTTCCCAGGACAGGTATTCAATATTCTTTTAGTTATTGTATGGTTCTCAACCCATCAAGACAATGCTCCATGACCACTTGAACATATTCATATGCCTTAGAGGCATGCCCCAGGTGCCCTCCTCCTCACACATAACCCAATACAGATACTCCACACTAGTGTTCCTCCCTTGCCACAGTTGTGACCTTCTGCAATCCAAAACTTCTCCTAAAAATATACAAATAAAATAATAAGAAAATATAATAATAATTTAAAATAACAAATAAAAAATATTAAAATTTTTTTCATTGCATTTTTTGTCAATATAAGATTTATTATCTTTTATGTACAATGACAATTTCTTCCATATGTGCCCCCAGGATCTTATTTTTTTACTTTATCTTCAAAGAAGCTCTAGGTTACAGAAAAGTCACATAGAAAATATAGGGGATTCCCATATACCCCCAACCCCTTCCCACTCTCCATATTAATAACATTTTACATGAGTATGGTACATTTGTTACAATTGATGTATATATATTGAAGCATTTACACCATACACTTTTATAGGTTTTAAAAAATTTACAATGGCCTGATCATGCAGAATTCCAATGTCCTAAAAATGCCCTATGTTCCATCTACTCTTTCTTTTCTATTGTATTGTATTCTATTATTCTATTCTATTCTATTCTATTCTATTCTATTCTATTCTATTCTGTTCTGTTCTGTTCTATTCTATTCTATACTATTCTATTCTATTCTATTCTATTCTATTCTTCTCTTTCCTCCCCTCAGAAACTATGGTAACCACTAAGTTTTAATTTTTGAAAAATAAAATTCATTCCAGATGCTATACTTATGCATGCCTCAGCAGGATCTCATTGACTGCTACGGTAAACAATGCTTCAAACAGCAGGACTCCTGAAGGCTCTAGAGACATCTAGACACTATAGGCAGGGTAAATAATCACAGGAATTTGGTACCATGCCAGTGGGCCTTATTTTGAAATATATACTCCCCAATGCAACAGAGTTAGACTCATTTATAATTTCCCTACACATTGTTATTCTTCCCTTTTATTTGAACCTATAATTAGCACTATACTTGTTAAACTTATGTCCCAGAGACTTAAATCTTCAGTCTGTTCACCTGCCAGTTGAGCCTTGAATATCAGCAGAGTTGCAGCACCTACTCTCCAGTTCATTGCTCTCAACCTGAACAACCAATAAAAGGATGATGATGGACAATATTTATTCCAACAAATAGAGAGTATCCACAACTGCAAGCAAGACAGTTCCATACATCTTCCTCATGGGTTCTAAGCCCTCTCTCAATCAGAAGCAGAGTAGGCATCACCATCCCAAAATCCTCAAGAATGAGGAATTAACAAACATAAGGAGGGAAGCAACTTTGGAATAAAGTAGACTTATTATTATTTTATCAATGGAAGAACTTGTATCATTGATTAAGGCAGTGGCCACCAGAGGTTCTGAGGGGAGGGAGAGGGAAGGTTGGGTGTAACATGGGGCATTTTGGGGACAATGGTATTGTCCTGCATGATATTGCAATGATGGATAAGGCCATTATATAATTTGTCAAAACCTATAAAATTGTGTGGAGCAAAGTGTAAGGTATAATGTAAACTATAGTCCATAGTAGCAATGCTTCAGTATGTTTTCATCAATTGTAAGAAATGTACTACACTAATGAAAGATGTTATTAATGGGGAAAAGGGTGGGAGGGGTTGAAGGTGTGGTATATGGGAATCCCTTATATTTTTTGATATAACATTATGTAATCTAAAGTTCTTTAAAAAATAAAAAATAAAAAAGTAAATAAATGCAATATCACATACTGGATTGGATGCTAAAACCACAAAAAGGACATTATTTGAAAATATTGGTGAAAATTGAATAATTTCATAGTTTAGTATATAATATTGTAATGATGTAACAATGTTAATTTCTCATTTTTGACAAATATACCATGGTTATATTAGCTGTTAATATTAGAGGATGTTGGTTAGAGGAACATGGAACTGCTTTATGAACTTTGCAATGAATACTATTTATTTTGTAATCTAATCTTATTTCAAAATAGAAAGCTGTTCTTTAAGAAATAGAGTAAAATAAACACATTCCAAGATTTTAAATATAATTGCATTTTTGGCAAGACTTCTACAAGAAATACTAAAGGAATGCCTACAGGAGAAAGGAAATGGCACCAAATAGTAGCTAGAGTGCTGGATAGGGTTAGTAAATGGATAAATATAAAAGAGTGTTGCATGTATTTTCTTTTCTTCTCCTAATTTCTTAAAATGCATAAAATACTACTCTTCAAAATGGACTAAAAATGGACTTCAATTTTGTACACGAATAAGGTCAATGTAAACAATTTCTTTTACAATTTTATGAGTTTGCATTTTACCCCTACAGCAAATGAAGGAGGGTGTGACTTCATCTGATCTTAGAAAAGTTTGTTCATTTATTGGAAACTTTTATTGATGTGGAAAATAGCTATATTCTCTTCTTAACTGAAATTACTTGGGAAAATAATCCATCTATCATAGGCTATTTAAAAATAATGCCATGATATAATGAATAGAAAATAAAATTGCTTCTCTTAACATTAACATTTATTTGATTTTCACTTATGTGAAAAAATCTAAAAAAAAAACTTCTCTCCCTTCTTCACACTGACCTCTGAACTAATGCACAAAAATTAGATGATACTCATGCCATCTTTTCTATGCCCATCTCTTACATGTGTGCAGTTGTGAATTGGAATTTCCTTTTAATTATCTCTAATGATGCTTGATATAGACCACAAGCTCCTGGCAGGTAGTACTTGCTGCTCATCCTCATTCCTGACTCAAGTAGATACAAAGTAAAAATAATCCCTCATGACAGCCATGCTTGGGAATGTGGCATAAAAGCTAACCAAAAGGGTGTCCATTAGGTCACTTACATGTGCTATGTATTGAGGAAACATGAGAGCAATCACCAGTTGCCATGAGGATATGGGCATCAGGTTCAGGATAGGTGGAAGTTTGGAAGAGATTTTAATTTCCAAATATTTTCCATCTCTGGGCCAGATATGAGCTGGATAAAAGTTTGGAAGCAGGACAATTGTATGTCCAGCAGCTGCAGTTTATCAATGCATAGTAGAGTAGTTCAGCTAATATATGTATAGATTGGACATCTGTGTAAATATACAAGGGGCTGGGGTGATGGATTTGGATTTAATTTGCCATGTAGTCTTTTGGAGGGCAAGAGAGGCAGACATTGTTAGGGTAGGAGAGACTGAGGAAAGAATATGAATGATGAATAATGACAATGGGGGAGGGAAAGAGAGTGGAGGGACATGAAGAGATAGCACATTAGGAGACCAGCAGAATTCTCCTGTTTTACCTAGGAGAGCACATAGCATGGATACCTCAATAAGGCCACCTGTTAGGAAAGGGAGGTGATATTAACAAGAACCTTAATTGTGTAGGCGATTTGTGTTTATTGGAAAGGGTCCTACATGTCCTTAACATAGTAAAATTAATATTACAATCATAAAGGGCATAAATTAACTTACAATTTTACAGGTATCACCAAGCAAGTTTGAGGCACATGGAAACAAACTGCACTGTCTGGAAAATCACTCAGTCTGTGGGGAGAGGGTGTCTCACTTTTTAAAACAGGACTTGACAGTGTGATTAGTCCCTGAAAAATTGAGGGTGCCTGGGATTTTTCATAGGTGGTGAGACTTTCCCATCTCAGGTGTAGTTGGGATTCCTGACAATTATTTAGGAAGCATGGGTGAGTGATCTCCAAAAAGCTCTTGGGCTGGGAAACTGTTTTCTGAGGTGATGTCCTCTGTAGCAGTGAGCTCCTGGGCTGGGTTGATGTCATCTGGGATGTGGGGCATGGAGACCTACTTGGATTGATGAGGGTAATGTTTTTCTTTTAGCTCTATGGCATCAAAATGAGGCTGAGCTGCTTCTAGAATTCTTTTTTAAAAAGATTTACTTATCTATTTATCCCCTTCTGTTGTTTTTGCACTTGCTGTCTGCTTTCTGTGTACATTCACTGTGTGTTCTTCTGTGTCTGCTTGTCTTCTCTTTTAGGTGGCAATGGGAACAAATCCTGGGGCCTTCCAGAGTGGGAGAGAGGTGCTCAATCTCTTGGACCTCCTCAGCTCCCTACTCTGCTGCATCTCTTATTGTCTCTACTCTGAGTCTCTTCTTGTTGCATCATCTTGGTGCCCCAGCTCTCTGTGCAGGCCAGTGATCCAGTGCAGGCTGGCACTCCTGCATGGGCCAGATCCCCTGCATTGGCCAGCACTCTCTGTGGGCCAGCACTCTGTGAAAGCCAGCTTGCCTTCACTAGGAGGTCCCCAGAATCAAACCCTGGTCCTCCTATATGGTAGATGCGAGCCCAATCACCTGAGCCACATCTGCTTCCCAGAATTCTTTTCCCTGTGGGCATTTTATTTAGTACTCAGAACCTCCTTCATATCCATCACTGTTGACGAGCAAGACCATTCACCTTTCTGCTCATCCTACTTTAACTCAAGTCACAATCAATTTTAGGCACAAAGGTTTTGGTTTTCTTTCAAAATCAAGTTTTAACTATTTGATGTCATGGCTACTGCAAGAAGGTTTAGTTGAAGAATGTATTGAATAGTTTTCACTCTCTGTTAGTACAAATTTAATATCCTTTCCTTAAAGACAGGTTAGACATATTCAGTTTTGAATTTGATTTTCATCAGAGAATAACAGTAAGACAATGTACATCTTCAAATTCAAACTATAAGCTCCAAAGTCATCAGATATCTAGTGGCATTCCACTATCAGAGGCTTCACTCACAGGCTGTAGAATGTGGAGTACTGAGCTTTCTTTGGCACAGTGTACACAGCCAATCATGACTTCTTCACCAAATGCCATTTTTGCCAGCAGAGTTTCCAAGCATCTTTACATTGGAAAGGAGTTAAAGCTGCTATAGTTATTTTTCATGTTATGCATCATAAATTATGGCACAATAATATGATATAACAACTGACAAGCAAAAATAAAATGAACAAATGTATTTTACATCATTTGATTATCACACAAAATTAGGCACATCTATTTTTAACACCATATTAATAGTACCCAATTTTTTTAAAATTTGTAAATTAATAAAATAATTACTAATGAAGTTGAAATGAATGTGTGAGGGAAGAAAAGTATAAACAAATGCTCAGGCCAAAAAACAATAATGAATTTAGAGCTATTTGTCATTAAAAAAAGCTGCTAAATGAAATAGGGAGAAATATTGCACTTTCAATGACATGATATGCTGTTATACTTTAAGGAGATTGGGACTAGTTTCCAATTAAAGACTATAAAATGTTTAGTGACAATAATGTTATTTGTATTAATTGAAAATGATCCTTTTTTCTAGGCAACAAGTTGGCAGAAACATTGGGTTTATCAAGAAGATGAATTTCCTAAGACATTTTTATAAAAACTCCTCTCTCTTTAAATCCAGAGACATTATCACACAATTTTTAAAAGGCAAGTAATTCAAATAGAAACATCTTTTCTTCACATATAAAGGTGAAACATGATATTTTGAAACAACTTGTTGTAGAAAATGAAATAAGTTAACTGGGCACTTTATTACAAAATTGTTTAAAATCTTAAGATGGCAATTTCAGAAACTCTAAATAATAAAAACAAATTTGAAAACATCTATTTTTGAAACAGGGAGTGGGCTGGGGAGAAAATGGTGCTAAATGTCATTGATGTAATAAGCTTAGGCTTTGCCACTCACAGCTGTGGCTAGGCTCCCAACATACTTTGAAAGCAAGGGTGTTTCAGACTAAGATGACACCTTTGTCTGTTCCTCATTCTCCTATTAATATTGCTGCCAAAAGTGAGAAAAGGGGTTCGGGTGGGGACTTCTCTTGCTCTTTATAAAATATAAAGAATATATGTATATAAATATATAAAGTGGTATTCTGAGAAGCATATTTTTATTTCTCCTTTCCTCTATTCTCATTCCTTAGTGTTAATAATCTTGTGTGAGAAAAGAGGGAATTCTGTGCAGGTGATCTGTCTTGTGGCCTCCATTGTTTCCAAGGCAAAGTGCCAAGGTTAGTTTACCAGAGTGTAAATACTGATATATTCTCAGGCCAGCCCAAAGGCCTCCAAGCAAGTTCTGTATGTTCAGGGAGGGTGTTCCAGTGCAGCCAGCACTCTCAGCCAGAGGGGCAGCTCCCAGGAGTCTTTAAGAATCACACCCATAGGCCCTTTCTGTCTATGGTGACTTTCAGAAGGAGAGAAATACGGCTTTGGGGATCCATAGCTCTTGTCATGAAGACTAGAGTGCAAAGCTTGTTTCCAATATGCAGTGACATTTTAACACCCTATTTTTGAAAACTGAAATGTCACTGTTATTCTTACCATAATATCAAGATCAAAAGCACTTCTAAGTTTAATTATATTATCTAATAGCAAATGCTTTAAAGTTAACTGTGCATATTATTTTAAAATTAGTCCAATGAAGTAAAAGCAAACACATGATTTTAAACAATGAGCTAAAGTCCCAAACAAGGTGATCTAAAAGAGTAAAATACAGCCTTGGAACACTGACCCTGCATCAATTGAATCCCATTAGAGAGAACAGAAAATAACCAGAAAAACAAGAAAACCTGCTAGCCTTTGGGGGGTTAGCAGTTGTTTCCAGAAAAATGCTAAGCACTAATTGTTCTTTTTCCTGCTGTCTTCTCTGGGTTGGTGATCTGACCAGGGATCAGGTAACTGTTAATAGGTGGTAGGAAAAATGGATGCAAACTAAATAAATGCAGCAACAAAATCTGATTATCTCTACCACAGTTATAATAGCAGGATGTCTGCCTGCAAATTACCTAAAAAATGAATGAGACCTATAATGGCAGACATAAAAGCCAAAATTTATGCATTTTGCCTTCACATTAAAAAAAATGTGAAGGAAGTATGACTCAACAGGTTTTTAAATAGTGTGAATTTCAACTATCATTCTAACAAAATTATTAGAGCTTCAAATGTCTAAGTTAGCAATTTCAATTCAGAGGAAGAAATTTACAGCTTCTCCCCAAATGTTCAGAACATACTACATTTAGTCCTCATTTGCTGGTGTCTCAGTAGATAACCATAATTTGGCTGCACTTAAAAATTTGCTAACTGTGTCACTAGAATGCTTTGTTTGCATAGATTCCCTGCAGGAGAAGATGGAAAAGAATATGAGAGGTACTCTAGTGTCCCCAGGTCTGCTGGCTTTTAGGTGCATCCTGCTCTGCTCCAGCTCTGCACAGCAGGCTTTCAAAGGGCCCCTCCTGTGCTGCCAGAGTATCCTACTGAGCAGGTCAACTTCCTCAGCCAGGAGGGAGAGCCTGTGGAAGGCAGTGATGAAGCCACCTGCCTTTGATTTATGCCTTGGGAACCCAGAAGTAACATTTCCAGTTTTATATGTGCTCCAGAGAGCCATGGCAGAAGAATAACATGCAGGTAGATCAGCTTGGAAAACCATTCCCTAAAATACTGCTCCAACCTGCCATCCTGTCTGTCCATGTGCTGAAGAGGGTCTGGCTTCAGTTTTTTGTTTTTTTTAAATAAACTAAAATGATGTATTATTATTATAAAAGAAAAGTAAATACTATAAAGTAAAATTGATTAGATTTACATTAGAATGATTTGAAGTAATGTTCATTGTATCTGATATTCTAATTCCATAAGTCAATTACATGTGTGATGTTTGATTTGAAGACACTGAACTCATATCTTCTTGTCAAGTGATGAGGAAATAATTCTACTTATAAAAAGAAAACCTTACTAATACAGAAGCAAGAAAGAAAATAATTTATTATTGGCTAAGAATGATCAGGTTTACATGCATATAAAGTAGCATGCCAGTGATTATTAGGCCTGGACAGAATTTCATACAAATTTAGAGAGTAAAGTAGAAGAAAGAACAATGAAAGTTTCTCTTATCACCTAGAGAGATAAATGATTGCACTTTGTGATTGTTCCCTGTATACTCAGTGCTGGGAATTTAATCTAGTCCCTGACAAAAGAGATGTTTAAGTCCCAGCCCCAGGTACTGTGGTTGTAAACCAAATTGTAAATAGGATATTTGAATATGATATTAGTTAAAGAGAAGCAAAACCAAATGGGGTTAGGCCTTAATCCAATAAGATTGAAGTCCTTTATAAGCAAAAATTCAAAACCAGAGGAGAAGCCAGAGAAGGGGAGAGACTTCCTTGTGATGAATGCAGAGATGCATCTACTAGCCAAAGAACACCAAGGATTGCTGGCAAGCTAACACTGGAACACTACAGATTCTGGGAGAAAGCATGGCATGTGGATACATTGATGTTGGGTTTCAAGTCTCCAAAGTTGTGAGACAATAAGTTCCTGTTTTTTAAACCCACCAGTAGGTGCTATTTGTCATAGAAGCCCTGGTAAACAAAGATACTCAGTGAGTGACTCCAGAATTAATTTTGGAAGTATGTGTTTACAGTTCCAAGTTTTAGATGGCCCAAGATATTGCAGTGAAAAATCTAAAGTCCAGTGTTCTTATGGGGCTTATTATGTTTGCAAGGAGATAATCTAAGGAGGGAGAATGGGAGGCAGCTTCCCCTTTCGTCTATTAAACAAAGAAAATGTCATCCTTTTACACAACTAGAGAAAACAATTTGAATGATATTTGTTAGGAATCTGAGTACCCAAGAGAACTATGTGTGTGTATGTTTATATGTGTGTTTCACTTTTTAAAAACAAGTCAATTTTATTGATACTTATTAGTAAAGCATAAATCCATTCAAAGTGTACAATCAATGGTATTTGATATAATCTCATAGTGGTGCATTCATCAATTCAATCAGTTTTAGAGCATTTTCATTATTCCAATAATAATAATAATAATACTAAAAAATCCAACCAACCAAACAAAACTTATCACCTCTCAATCTCTCTATGCTTCCCCTGCTGTACATAGCTGCTATTCCATTTCCTTCTTTCTAGTTTATTTGTATTTATATTTTGTAAAACCTTCTTATATATGCAATATCACCCATATTTGTATTTTACATGAAGTTTCACTATGTTATATAGCCCCATGTTAAATTTTTTGAGTTTCCTTCTAGTAATATAAATGTTGTTAGGCTTTCCCTTTCAACCACTGTCATATCCATATAATAGCTCTGCTAGTCCAGAATGGCATGATGTGCTCTCACTATTTCCATTCATTTTCAAAGATTTACAAGCAACCTTTTAATCAATCCTGCACAGATTAACCATCAGCTTTCCATTCTCTACCATCATTCTATTTTCTGGTAACCTATATTCTAATTATTAATTTCATGAGTTTACATTATATATTTAGTTCATAACAGCACAATCATACAGTATTTGTCCTTTTGTGTCTGGCTTGCTTAACTCAACATAATGTCCTCCAGATTCATCCATGTTGTCACATGCTTCAAGACTTCATTTCTTCTTACCACTGCATAATATTCCATCATGTGTATACACCACAATTTGTTTATGGACACCTAGGTTGTTTCCAACGTTTGGCAATCATGAATAATGTTGCTATGAATGTCAATGTGCAGATGTCTATTCATGGCACTGCTCTCAGTTCTGGGTATTTACCTATCAGTGGTATAGTCGGTATGTAACTTCCTTAGGAACTGCCAAATAGCCCTCCACAGTGGCAGTACCATTATACATTTCCACCAAAGTGAATAAGCATTCCTATCTCTCCAAATCCTCTCCAACATATACAGTTTTATGACTTTTTAATAGTGGCCAGTCTAATAGGTGTGAAATGATATCTTGTAGTTTTGATTTGCATTTCCCTGATTGCTAGTGATGAACATTTTTTCAAGTGTTTCTTTGCCATTTCTATTTCATCTTTGGACAATTGTCTTTACAAGTCCTTTGCCCATTTTATTTTTTAATATATATTTTTATTTTTTTAAAGATGCTTATATTACACAAATGTTACACAAAAAATATAGGGATTTCCTTATGCCCCACTCCTCACACTTCCCACACCCTCCCACATAAACAACATCCTTCATTAGTGTGGCACATTCATTGCAATTGATAAACACATCCTGGGGAATTGCCATTGAGCATGGGCCATAGTTCATATTGTGCTTTACACTCTCTCCCACACAATTCTGCAGTCTATGGGAATATATATATAATGGCATATATCTGTCATTGCAATGCCATTCAGGATGGTTCCCAACTCCCAAAAAAGCCCCTGCAATACACCTGTCTTTTCCTTCCTCTGCCCCCAAAGCCTCCAGTGGCCACTGCCTCCACATCAATGCTGTAATTCCTTCCATTGCTAGTATCACAAGTCTGTAGTAGAATATCAGTAAGTCCACTCTAGTCCATCGTTCATTCCCCAATCCTGAGGATTCTGGGATGGTGATGTCCACTCCACCTCTAATTGAGAGGAGGCTTTGATCCCATACAGGTGATGGATGGGAATCTCTTGCTTGCATTTGTAGGCTTTCTTGTTTCCCTGGTATGGTGGATGTCCATCCTCACCTCCATGTTATTTGTCCTGTGTGAGTCCAATGAACTGGAGAGTAGATACTGTAACTCTGCTGAGACTCAGGGCCCAGTTGGCACATGGACAGCCCAAAGAGTCAAGTCTCTTGGATGTACACCTACCAACACCAGCACCAAGTATAGGTTCAAGTAGAAAGGACAGAGGAGCCATGTGTAGTGAAGCAATAACTAAGTCCTCTGTCACTCTCAGGAGCACAAACTCCAAAGTAGAGCCCAATGGCAAGGCACCAAAGTCTGGAGCTATCTGCCCTGACCATTGGACCTGGGTGTCTCCAGAGCCCTCAAGAGTCCCACTGTTTGAGGTAATATCCACTTTGGCAGTCATTGAGATCCTGCTGAGGTGTGCATAAGTGTTACTTCTGGCATGACCTCCCGGCTCACTTTGAAGTTTCTTAGCTATATAAACTCATTTGTTTTTACCTTTTCCTTCTTTTTTTTGAGGTCTTTTTCTGATTGCACTGCTAGTTGGTGCTTCGTAGTAATCCCATGGTGCCAGAGAGACTCATACCCAGGAGTCACGTCCCACACTGGGGGAAGATAATGCATTTATATGCTGAGATTCGTTTATAGAGAGGACACATTTAAGCAACAAGGAGGCTCTCAGAAGGCAACTCAGGCATCCCACAACATTAGGCTAAGTTTCAATTCAAGAGCAAAGGCACACAAGCATAGCCATCAATATCAAGAGCCCATCAGTGTACCATCCTCCTTTACCAGTTATTGCTCCTGCTTTTGGGGGACAGTTGCTGCTACATTAGAAAATATGACAGAACTCTCCAGGATGGGAATTGGTTATTGTGTGAATCTCCACACACTATGACAATGCCCCATAAACAAACTTTTCTCATTTTTCAATTGGGTAGTTTCTCCTTTTATTGTAGATTTGTATGACTGCTTTATATATCATAATTATTAGACCCTTATCAGATATGTGATTGCCAAACATTTTCTCCCATTGAGTCAGCTGCCTTTTTTCGCCCTTTGGGCAAAGTCCTTTAAGGTGCAAAATGTTTAATTTTAAGGAGGTCCCATTTATCTATTTTTTCTTTTGTTGATAGTGCTTAGGATGTAAAGTTTAAGAAACTACAGTCTACCACAATATCTTGAAAATGTTTTCCTACATTTTCTTTGAGGAGTTTCATGGTTTTCAGTTTTTATATTTGGGTCCTTGTTCAATTTTGAGTAAATTTTTGTCTAAGTTGTGAGATAAAGGTTCTCTTTCTTTTGAATGTGGATATCCAGTTCTGGCAGGACCATTTCTTGAATAGACTATTCTGGCCCAACTGGGTGGGTTTAATAGCCTTGTCAAAAATCGCTTGACTGTAGACAGAAAGGTCTATTTCTGAGGTATTGATTTGGTGCCATTGGTCAATATTTCTGTCTTTATGCCAGTACCATGCTGCTTTTACCACTATAGCTAAGTAATATGATTTAAATTGAGGAAGTAAGAGTCCTCCAACTTCGTGTTTCTTTTTAAAGATATTTTTTACTATTTATTAGACTTCCAAATAAATTTGATAATTGGCTTTTTTATTTCTGCCAAAAGCTGTTGGGATTTTTATTGGGATTGCATTGAATCTTAAAATCAGTTTGGGTAGAATTGACATCTTAATAATATGGAGTCTTCCAACACATGAACATGATGTTCTTCCATTTATTTGAGTCTTCTTTGGTTTCTTTTAGCAATGTTTTGCAGTTTTCTGAATACCAGTACTTTCTGTCCTTGGTTATATTTATTCTTAAATATTTTATTGTTTTAGTCAATATTATAAATGAATTTTTTGCCTGATTTCCTCCTCAGATTGCACATCAATTTGTGTATAGAAGCACTATTGATTTTTGCATATTAAACTTGCATCCCACCACTTTGCAGATCTTGTCTATTCTAGTACCTGTCTTATGTATTTTTTGGGATTTTCAAGACATAGGATCATACCATCAGTGAATTGAGGAAGTTTTACTTCTTCCTTTCCTGCTTTTGTGCCTTTTATTTCTTTATCTAGCCTAATTGCTCTAGCTAGTAATTCTAGCACAATATTGAATAATAATGGTGACAGTGGGCATCCTTGTCTTGTTCCTCATCTCAGCAGGAAAGACTTCAGTCTTTCACCATTGAGTAAAATGTTAGCTGTAGGTTTTTCATATATGCACTTTACCATATAGAGAAAGCTTCCTTCTCTTTCTATCTTTTGCAATGTTTTTATCAAAAAGTTTGTGGTATTTTGTCAAATGTCTTTTCTGCATCAATTGAGAAGTCATGTTATTTTTTTCCTGCAATTTATCAACTTGTTTTATTACACTAATTAATTTTCTTGTGTTGAACCACACTTGTATACCTGGGATAAAACCCACTTGATTGTGGTTTATAATTCTTTTAATGTGCTTTTGGATTCAGTTTGCAAGTATTTTCTTGAGGATTTTTCATCTACATTTGTTAGAGATATTGGTCTGTAATTTTCTTTTTTCAAAGTATTTTTATCTGGTTTTGGTATTAGGGTGATTTTAGCTTCATAGAATGAGTTTGGTAGTGTTCTTTCCTGTTCAATTTTTGGAATAGCTTGAGCAACATTGATGTAAGATAGTCTTTGAATGATTGGTAGAATTCACTGTGAAGCCATCTGGACCCGGGCTTTTCATCTTTGGGAGGTTAATGATGACTGTTTCAATCTCTTTACTTGTGATTGGTTTGTTGAGGTCTTTTATGTTTTAAGGTCACTGTAGGTGTTCATGTTATTTCTAGGAATTTGTCCATCTTGTCTACATCGTCTAGTTTATGGTATACTGGTGTTCCTAGAGTCCTCTGATGATCACTATTATTTCTGCAAGGTCAGTGGGAATGTACTCCCTCTAATTTTTGATTTTTTAATTTGTCTCTTTTCTCTTTTTCTTTGTCAGTCTAGCTAAGTGTTTGTTGATTTTGTTGATCTTCTCAAAGAACCAATTTTGGTTTTGATGACTTTGTCTATTTTTTTCTCAAATTCATTTACTTCTGCTCTAAAATTTATATTCTTTCCTTTGGCTTGATTTGGGATTAGTTTGCTGTTCTTTTTCTTCTTCCTCCAGGTGTGCAGTTAGGCCTCCAATTTTATCTTTTTCTTCTTTTTTATTGTAAGCATTGAGAGCTGTAAATTTCCCTCTCAGCACTGCCTTTGCTGTGTTACATAGTTTGGTTATGTTGTCTTCTCATTTTCATTCATTTCAAGATATTTGCTGAATTCTCTTGCAATTTCTTCTTTGACTCACTGGTTATTTAAGAGTGTGCTGTTTAATGTCCATATATTTATGAATTTTCCCCTTTTCCACCCATTATCAACTTCGTCTTCATTCTGTTATGATGAAAGCAAGTGTTTTGTTTAATTTCAATCATTTTAAACTTATTGAGACTAGTCTTGTTACCCAACATATGACCTATCTTAGAGACGGATCCATGAGTGTTTGTAAAGAAAGTGTATCCTGATGTTTTGGGATGCAATGCTCTATAGATGTCTCCTAGAACTAGTTCATTTATCATATTATTCAAGCTGTTTCTCTATTTATCCTCTTTCTAGATGTTTTATTAAATACTGAAAGTGGTGTACTTAAGTCTCCAACTGTTATTTTAAAGACATCTATTTCTCCCTCCATTTTTGCCAGTGTGTGCATCATGTATCTTGGGACACTTTTGTTAGGTGCATAAATATTTAGTATAGTTATTTCTTCTTGGTGACTTGCCACTTTTATGAATATATAATGGCCTTCTTCACCCCTTAAAACAGTTTATCATTTAAAATCTATTTAGTCCAAAATTAGTATCACCACTCTAGCTCTTTTTTTTAAATTTTTATTTGCATGGAATATCTTTTTCCATCCTATCACATTTTATCCAGTTTTGTCCTTATGTTTGAATTGAGTATCTTGTAGACAACATACATATGTTTCATAACTTTTATCTATTCTATCAGTGTATGTCTTTTGATTGGCAAGTTCAAGACATTAACATTAAATGTTATTATTGTAAAGGCATTGCTTACTTCATTCATATTTCCCTTGGCTTTATGTTGTCATATTATACTATTGTCTATTTTTACACTTTAATTTACTCTTCCTAATGATCTTCAATTCTAAACTTCTTTCCAAACCCTTTACCTTTTTTTTTCCTTTCAGAGTGTAACACTCCCTTTTATTGTTCTTATAATACTGGTCCTTTGTTAACATATTCTATCACTTTTTCTTTATCTGTGAAGATTTTGAACTCACCATCATTTTTTAAGGACAGTTTTTCTGGATACAGAATTCTTGGCTGGCAGTTTTTCTCTTTCAGTACCTTAAAAAAAATCATACCACTTTCTTCTTCCCTCCTCTTTGGTTTTTGATGACATGTTGGCACTTAGTATTATTGAGGTTCCCTTGTATGTAATGCTTTGCTTTACTCTTGCTTCTTTCAAATCGTCTTTTTACCTCTGATATTTGTCATTCTGAATAGTAGGTGTCTCAGGGTAGATCTATTTGGATTTATTCTGTGTGGCATATGTTGTCCTTGGATATTGATATTTATGTCTTTAATATGGGGGGGGAAGTTTTTGGTCAGTGTTTTATCAAATATTCTTTCTGCACCTTTTCCATTCTCTTCTCCTTCTGGGAAATCAATAATGAGAATGTTTGCGTGTTTCACATTGTCATTCTATTCCCTGAGAACTTGTCCCATTTTTTTTCCCATTCTCTTCTCTTACCATTCTCCTGTCTTTTCCAGTTCAGATTTTCTATCTTTGAAATCACTTATTCTGCATTTGAGCAATTCAAATCTACTCTTATGTGCCATTAATTTATTTTTAAACTCCTACATCATGCCTTTCCTTCCCATAAAGCCTATTACTTTTCTTTGTAGGCTTTCAAATGGTTCTTTATGTGCACTCAGTGTCTTAATATATTTTATCTCTTTAGTCATATTGTCTTTCAATTCTTTGAATTGATTTAGGAGAGTTGTGTGATTATCTTTGATTAATTTTCTTAAATCCTGTATCTCTTCAGGATATTTGGTTTGTTCCTTTGGCTGGGCCATCTATTCCTGTTTCCTACTATGGCTTGTAATTTTTTGCTGATATCTAGGCATCTCAATATGTTGGTGAATTTCTCTGATGACTAGTTTCTCTGTCTTTCCTATTTTTTCCCCCACAGCTCTTCTTTGCTATTTGGTTTGACTTATTCTAAGTCTTCAAAATTGCTCAGCTTAAGTTATCAAAATCATGACAGGAACTCATTAAGGGGGTGCAGATTTTCTCCCAGGAATTAGGGTACAGAGAGAACCCAAAGCAGTTTTGTCCATGAATTTCCAAACCTGCCTGTAGAGGGTTATCATCAGTGCAATGTATTCACGGAGGTGTTACTTTCAATCTCCATTTTCTTGTGTTTTGGTCTGGCCATAGCTGAGATTGAAAGCAGCCTCTGCTGGCCAAATTCACAGAAGAAAAGCCCCCCAAGTGTCCCTCTCTTTTTCCTTGTAACAGCTGACAGGGAGGAATATGTTTGTTCCCTTCCCAGTCAGCTGCTGTGAAACATTGGTTTTAGCCAGATTAATATCTTGGGGGTGGGGATTGGAGCCCTTCCCAGATGCCATGAGAGTTTGGTAACTCACATTTGCTGTTTCAAGTTCTTCATCTCACTGTCACTCATGCTCCTGGGAGTTGTGAAGCACTGTCCTGATCTGCTGATAAATGAAGCAGGGCACTTGGACAGCTTTCAGCTCTTTTCCCATTGTTTTTGTGAAACAGTTGAGTCCTGCCTGCCTAATCCAATGCCATCTTCCCACAATTCTGGCTTCAGTTTAAATATTAAGTTTTTCCTTGGAAGCAGTTCTTGGTCACTGATGAGTCCATTTTTGAAGGAAGAGAGTAGACATCTTAATGTTGAGCTGTAACTATTCTCTGTCCATTTAAAAATTTCACAGAGCTGGTCTGTATAAAAGGCATGCTTTTACCAATATATAAGGCATTATGGAAAAGGGTGTGATATTTTGCTGTAAACTGAAGAGACCAGTCCCAAACCAACCCATGAATTTTAAATCCTTTTCATCACCCAATTGGATATTTTCACTTACAGCAAATTCTGTGGTTTGCTTCACCTGCTTGTGAGGACAGATGAATAGGCATGTGCCTAACAGTGAGATGTGGGTACTGTTGTACAGGAACAATAAGGAAGTTTCAGAAAACTCAAACACAAATTGGATATTGTTCTAACAGTTGCCATGTGGCATCCAAGAATAGTATAAATAGTGAAGACTCTTTCCCTGATCTCTTTAAATGGTTACATCTGTCCAGGAGCTGATAGCCATGAGCCACTCTTTCTATATCAGACACTGAAACACGGTAATTGTCTTAACATAGGGATCCAGCATCACTTGAATAGGAGAAATTATGAAATAACTCAAATCCCTTCCTCCTCCTCTTGTACGATTGCAAAGATATGTTTGCTCTCCATCATGTACACAAGATCTACTGAATGTTTAAGGAATGCTCTTACATATTAAAACCACCTAGTACTTTCCAATGAAGATAGTAATTTCTGTTACATTTCTTCAAAAGTCACATTAACATATAATTGCTTAAGTTTTAAAATGCCATCTATATTTCTTGAATATTAGGCAAAGGTCTCATTCAAATCCAACTTGTAAACATCACTTCTCTGTGGATGTTTTCTATTTATTGTAGTACAGATACTTTGATCAATTTTTTACTGCTGAATCACACCTTTTATGATGGCCATTCTCACCAAGGCACGGGCATTTGGGTTTCTCCATCATGGGAGTGGCACCCTTTTCCTAACAAATAATGGGAGAAGAATTTTAGGTCTTGGCCTGCTAAAGAACTAGGCAGTGCAAAATATTTGAGAAGGCAAGTGGATATCATGTAACCCTCATTAATGGAAAAAACTCTCCACCCAGAAACACCCATATTATTTCATTTCTCAGTCCCAATCTGAATCACTTTCAAACAGAGGACATTTTTGACTGTTGCCATCACCAGTTCTACCACCTCCTCCTCCTTCTCCTGAGGAGAGTCCATTTATTTTGTTCACTGAATTGTGGTATTTTTTCCCAACATATTCAAATGCAAAGAGTAGCTGCAAGTCTGTTGGCTGGGAGTAATGAATTATTGCTAGATATACTTTTTTGGCAGTTTTGGACATGATTTAGCAAAGCAAAATCTGACAATCCTGAAATCTTTACAATAAATAATTAACTGTTAGATTAAATTTCAGTTTCTACTTCTTTCTGTTTCTTTTACTCCTCATTTATTGACAATTTGCACAATATATGCCAAAGGGACATCATATTCACCAAGAAGAAGGTTTTTGGAATGGAATTTCTGTAATGGCTTTGGATCACTGGAATAAAGGAAAATTTTTAAACTTTTTAAAAATTAATGTTTATCATCCATAAATGAACATCCATAATCAATAAGTGTATAATAAAATTGTGAGCTTACAAAACAAACATGCATATCATACAGGACTCCCATACATTACACTATTACCAACACCTTGCATTATTGTGAAACAATTGTTATAAACTCTGAAAGAACATCATCAAAACAGTACTACTACCTATAGCCAATATCTTACATAAGGTGTATTTTCCCCTAACCCACCTGGTTACTGACACCCGGTATTAATATTATATAGTTGTACTAGTTCATAAAAGAATGTTCTCACATTTTTTCAGTTAGCCACAATCTTCCACAAAATGATTCACTGTGTTATACTGTCCCATGCTTTGTAAAATTCATTCAAAATGTATACTCAGTGGCTCTCATATTGATCACAGAGTTGTGCTGTCAACAGCACAATTTAGATCATTTTATTATTCCAAAAAGAAAAATCTCATACCCTTTTATACCCCACTAGGAAATAGAATATGGGTGGAGAACAAGAGTTTATGCTTAATGTATGTAGAATTTTTAATAATGTTTATTAAAAATGTATGGAAATGAATAGAGTTGATGGCAATATATTATAGTGAGCATAACTAACACTGCTGATTTATAAATATGGTTGTGACAGATAGGGGTATTCTGTGGTTGTAATATTTCAATTGAAAGGAAGCTAGAGAATGATGAGGGACTGTATAATATACTGATTTTGATGGTGGATAAAGATTGTGGTTAATAGTATAAGAATGTTTTTTACAAAATGTTAAGAACAAAGAAAATTTGAAGTTACTGCATATCAACTATCTCCACACTTCATATTATGACTTGTGTCTGTTGCAATGCACTTTTGCACAAAATTGACTTCATTTATGACAATTTTCTTGGCAAAGTGACTTGCTCCAGATTATTAATCTTTGTTTCCAAATTAAATTTATCATTAGCGTGGGGTGGCAGCATGAGATAGGATCTGTATGTGGGTCTGGGCACCTTGAAGGAGAACATGTTGCCTCTGCCTCTTCTCCAAGGACCCGTCACTACCAGTGGCAGCACTGAGGCCTCAAAACACCTCCAGATACATCTGGGCATAGAGCTCCAGGTGTTGAAGCCCAGGCCCCACATTGAGCTTGGCCAGGCAGACAGACAGGCTGGGACATGAAGGAGCAACTGCCAGAGAAATGAGAAGCAGGGGCAGGAATGGTTCTAGGCTGGTGCAGTAGCCAAACCCCAATAGAGTGCACATACAGGGCCTGTGGCCTGCATTTCAGGACCTCTAACTTTTAGTAGAATTTGAAGGCTACATTAGGCCAAGATTCTGACTTGTATATATCTTTTAAATCACGGGGATTTGTGAGTGCAGAGCTAGCAAAGATACTGCTGTAATTTAACCAAAGATCCAGGACCCAATTAGTACAGTTAAAGCTCCAATTAATGGTGGCTGAAAGTAAAAACTCCCAACAGTCCAAGATTTTGCTCAGATAGGTGATGAGAAGAACTCTTTTGCAAACAGGTTTTATTTATTTATTTATTTTTGCATTTATAATTACCCATGTAATTACCTTTACTGGAGATGATTATTTTTTCATGTGGCTTTCTTTCATAATTATTTAAAAAAAGATAGATTACATAAATGTTACACAAAAAATATAGGGATTCCCATATGTCCCACTTCCCACACTTCCCACAACATCCCACATAAACATCCTTCTTTAGTGTGGTACATCACCTGCAATGGATATGCACATCCTGGGGCTTTGCCTTTAAGTCTGGACCATAGTTCACATTGTAGATCACACTTTCTCCCACACAGTTCTGCATGTCATATAATGATATAAAATGGCCTATATCTGTCATTTCAATGCCACTCAGGGCAATTCCCAAGTTCCAAATAAGCCCCTCTATTACTGCTGTTTTTCCCTCTTCCTGGTCCCAGAGCATCAAGTGGCCACTTGCTCCCCATTAAGGTTGTAATTTCTTTCATTGCTTGAATCACAATATGTCTATAACAGAATACCAATAAGTCCACTCTAGTTCATAGGTCTCACCCCAATCCTGAAGAGTCTGGGATGGTGATGTCCACTCCAATTGTGAGGGGGCTTATATCCCATGGATAAGATTGATGGGATTATCCTGCTGGCAAGCTGAAGAATCTCTCCATTCCCTGGGATGGCTGTTGTCCATCATCACCTCCCTGCCAAGTGTCCTGGGTGAGCCCATTGAGCTCTAGAGTTGCAGCTCCACTAAGATTCTGGGCTGAGCTTGCACATGGACAACCCAAAGACTCCAGTCTCTGGATGTACACCTACAAATTCCAGCACCACATATAGGTTTGAATAGAAGGGACAGATGAGCCATCTGCAGGGAAGACATATTTGAGTCCAACTCTGTCACTTTCAGGAGCACAAATTCCAAAGTAGAGCCCACTGACAAGGCACCAAACTTTGGAGCTATCCACCCTGACATAGGACCTGGGTGTCTCCAGAGCCCTCAGGAGCCCCACTATTTGGGGTGATATCCACTTTGGAAGTCTATGAGGTCCTACTGAGATGTGCATAAGCATTACCTCTGGGATGACCTCCCAACTCACTTTGAAGTCTCTTAGCCATATGAACTCATTTGTCTTTACCTTTCCCCCCTTTTATTCAAGGTCTTTTTTAAAGTCATATTGCCAGTTGGCACTTGGTAGTAATCCCTTGGTGCCAGGGAAGCTCATCCCAGGGAGTCATGCCCCACACTGGGAGAAAGGTAATGCATTCATGTGCTGAGTTTGGCTTAGAGAGAGGCCTCATTTGAGCAATAAGGAGGCTCTCAGGAGGCAACCCTTAGGCACACCATAACAATAGGCTAAGTTTCAATTTCAAAAGCAAGGACTCATGAGTTTAGTCATCAATATCAAGGGCGCATCAATGGATCATCCTCCTTTAGTAGACACTGGCTTTGCACTTGGGGGACTGTTGCTCCTCCCTTAGAGATGTGGCAGAGATCTCCATTAAGGAATTCAGTATTCTCTCATTTATTGAGTGATTCTCCACGCACTGTGACAATGCCCCAGAAACATTTGAACAATTTTATATATCTTGTATGCATGTTCAGGTGAACATCCTCCCATGCACCCCCCATTCCTGACACCCCCTATCAATCTTCCTCTCCCACCCTAGTTGCAACCCTTCTGTGATCCAAAGCTTCTTTAAAGATGAAGCCAATACAATAGCTAAATACAATTAATAGGAAAATGAATTAATAATGAAAAGTTTAAGTGTAAGAGATAAAATACATGAAAACTTAAAAAAAAAACTAAAACTAAAATTAAATTAAAAGATTGGGGTATTTAAAAATTAAAAATATAAAATAAAATAAATATGTAGGTTTTAAATCATATGGTCAGGTAAGCATATGTGGCTCATGTGTCTAAGCTCCCACCTACCACACGGGAGGTGTGTGATCAGCTCCCAGAGCCTCCTAAAGAAGACAGTGACCTCATGTGGTGGGTAGGCATGGCAAGCTGACACAACAAGATGACAGTACAAGATGATGGAGCAAGAAACACAAGAAGAAAAACATAATGAGAGAAACAACTAAGCAGGGAGCAGAGGTTCCCAGTGACTACTAAAGAAAAAAAATGAGCAAAACAGCAAGCTGACATGACAGGCATGCATAGCAAGCTGACACAACAAGATGATGCAACAAGAGACACAAAAAGAAAAAACAATGGGAGCCACAACAAAGCAGGGAGCAGAGGTGGCTCAAGTGATTAGGTGCCTCCCTCCCACATGAGAGTTTCCAGGCTCAGTTCCCGGTGCCTCCTAAAGACACAGCATGCAGCAAGTTCAAACGATGAGGGACTGGGAGAAATTAAATAAAATAAAACAAACAAAAATAAAAATAAAAAAAATAAATAAATAATTCATATTTTCAGATTTGCAGCATTTTGCTAATAGCATGTCAGGTCGTTTGGTAATTAAAATACTTGTGACTGAGATTGGAGGTCCAGCATTAGCCTGTAGTCCACTCTTCCAATATTTCAAATTCCTATCGGCCATTTGCCTCAATTGTTGGTTCAGCTGGAGATAGAAAGCTGGCAAGGTCTTTGTACTGCATGGCTTGTGTTAGCCAAATTTGATGGCATGTGGTCCTCAGCATTTGTCATTTTTGTTTGAAAGAATGGTTTATTTGGAGAATTTGAGGGTCTAGATTGCAAACCAATGAAAGCACCCAGAACAGTAACAAAATAAAAGCCATCAGAATGGTGTAGGTCTGCATCCAATAGGGTTTTCCTTGGCTTATCCCTCTTTCACCCTTGGCATGAATTATTACCAATAACAATATTACAAATAATCATATTATTAATATTGTCTGGTTTCATCATTATGCGAGAGGGTTTTTGCTGTTGCATTATTTTCTAATGTGATAATCATTTACCAAGTGGAGTTGCTAATTTCCCTTCTTGGTGGTACATACCTTTATGTAAATGGTCCTGGAACAATAATTTAAATTTACTGAAGGAGATTCATAGGGAAAAATTAATCAACATCCCATATATGCTGAACAATGTGGAACATTACTTCATGGTGAGAATTTAGGTTTAAATGTGTCCTATACCAAATGGTCCCATAACAGATGTTGGGACTGTATGATAATCTGTCATTAATGGGCCCCAGGGAAGTATCTGTCTCAATATATCCTCCACTCCTGATGGGTTGGAGGCAAAATAAAAAATCTGTATCATGAGAAAAAGAAGTGTCTCATGTATACAGAATCCTCATAAACATGAAGATGAGATATGTCCCCATTAAATATAGAAAAGAGCAATAGGAAGTTTTGTAAAAAATAGTATGTCATGTAAATCTTCCCAAAGGTATGGAATTAAGAGGAATTAAAATTTTGGGCAAAGTGAAACCCAAGCACCCAGAATTAATGGTAAGAGATCTGGGAAGATGGCATCAGAGTAGCTCAGACAGGGTGCTGTTCTCTTACAAAACAGGGAGAAAGAATAGACGTCACCACAGGGAGCTGATTTGGGGACTTGCAGAACAGGAGAGTTCATCAAAGGAAACTGGGGATGGAGATGCTAATGGGACAATGGGAAAACTGTGAGTTGCTGACCCCACACTTGGGAATGGCACCCATCCCCCTCCCTCAAGTTGAAAAACCTCCATAAAACCTGTAGCTAAGTAGCCAACAGAGAGGGGAAAGGACACATTCATCCAAGGGAAAAGGGAGGGTACCACAGAGACCTGAGTGTGGTTTCTGTTCAGGGAGTTTAACCATTATAAGCCAGTTTTGAACCTGTGGCTCAGAAGTTAATGGAAATTGAAGGAGTCCTCACAGTGGAAAGGTTTGCCAAAGAGTATCATCTGATGGCCAGCCAGGAAAGTGAAGAAAGACAAGCCTTTTCTCCCCTATTTCTTTCCCAGTCAACTTAGACCTATTCTATGCCTCATTAGTGGCTCCCTGCCTCTGTTCTGAGAACTTTAACAGGGAAAACAAAATTTTAGAAAAAATTAAACCAGTAATTGAAGAAGAACTGTGAAATAAAACCATTAGGCAAGAAAAAGAAATTGATGAACAGAGTAAAATCACCAACACAATCAGATGCATTAGATATCAACAAAAAATTACAAGACATATGAAGAAACAGGAAGATATGGTCACACAAAGGAACAAACCAAAAATCGAGATGAGACACAGGAATAAAGACAACTAATCAATGATGTTCATACAAATGTCCTTAATCAGTTCAAGAAGTTGAAGGAAAATATGACTAATGAGGTGAAGGATTTTAAGATGACACTGCGTGAGCATAAAGAACAATCTGAAAACCTGTAAAGAAAAGTACAGAACTTATGGAAATGAGAGACACAATAGATGAGATTAAAAATACAATAAAGGCATATAATAGCAGATTTGACTTGGTTTAGGACAGAATTAGTGAATTAGATGACAAAGCATCTGAACTGGAAAAGATAGAATAAAAGAAAGAGAAAAGAATGGAAAAAATTGAACAGGGTTTCAGGGAATTGTATGACAGCATGAAACACACAAACATATGCATTATAGGAGTCCAAGAAGGAGAAGAGAATGGAAAAGGGCAGAAAGAATTATTAAGGAAATAATGACCAAAAATTCCCCAATCCTTATGAAAGTCATGAATATCAATATTGAAGAATTACAAGGTACCATAAACAGATTAAATCTGAATAGATTTACTCTGAGACATATATTCAGAATGTCAAATGCCAGGAATAAAGAGTTTGTGAGAGCCGCAAGGGCAGAGCAATGTATCACACAGGAGCCTCAATACATCTAAGTTTTGATGTCTCATCAAAAACCATGGAAGTAAGATAGTGGTATGATATATTTAAGGTACTTAAAGAAGAAACTGCCAGGCAAGAATTCTGTTTCCAGCAAAACTCCCCTTCAGAAATGTTTAAAGCCTTCACAAACAAAAACTGAGAGTATGTCACCAAGAGACTGGTTCTACAAAATACACTGCAGGGTATGTTACAGTCTGAAAGGAAATAACCAGGGTGAGAGGCTTGGAGAAGAGTGTATAATGAAGATAATAAATAAAGGTAACTGAAAGGGATAAAAGAAAGAAAATAGTAAGATATGACAACAGAAAGCCAAGGGATAAAATGGACAAGGTAAGTAATGTCTTTATAGTAATAACATTGAATGCTAGTGGATTGAACTCTTCAGTCAAAAGACATAGAAAGATAGAATGGAAAAAAATATGACCCATCTATTTGTTGACTACAAGAGACTAACTTTTTTTTTTAGTTTTTTTTTAGGAGGTACTGGTGATTGAACCAGGACCTTATACATGGAAAGCAGATACTCAACCACTGAACTACACCCACTCCCCAAGAGACTCACTTTAGAGGCAAGGACACCATCAGGCTGGAAGTGAAATGTTGGAAAAAGGTATTCCATGTAAAAAGTAATCAGAAAAGATCTGGAATAATGATAGTAATATTAGACAAAATAGATTTTAAATGCAAAACTCTTATAATGGATGAAGAAAGCCACTATATATTAATAAATAGGACCAGTCACAAAGATGAAATAACAATAATAAATGTTTATGCATCTAAGTTAGGTGCCCCAAAATACATGAGGCAAACATTGGCAAAACTGGAGTGAGAAACTGATGTCTCTACAATAAATGTTGGAGACTTGAACGCTATACTCTAAGCATTGAATAGAACATCTGGTCAAAGGATAAGTAAGGAAACTGAGAGCTTGAATAATATGATAAATGAAGGAGACTGAACATACATTTATAGAACATTACACCCCAAAACAACATGATATACACATGATATACATGCATTTCCAGGCACAGAGACTCAGGGTTGAAAACTAACTGCTGAGGAATGCTGAAAAAAACAGGGCCCCATTTTTATGGGGTGGGGTAAAATTGCAGCAGAATGGCTATGGCTGGGTGGTACACTCAATCAAGTTACTCTTGGTGGAATTCTTTAAATGCAGAATGGACTTTTCTAGGGACCCACCTTTCTGGAATGACCTAGTCTGACTCTTAGGGGCATGATAACCTAGCAGGGAAGAAAGTTTTGACAGAAAAGCCACACAGAGAAATATGTAGGGGGATGGGTTGAGCTGAACTATTGCAGACTGAAGAGTCCTAGAAATGAAAAGTGTAAGGAAAATGGGGAACTGAGTAAGGAAGAGCATTTAAAGAAATCATAGGAACTGGAAACAAAATTCTGCAGAGAAACAGAACAGATCAAGATTCCTGGAGAAGGAAGAGAGGAAAGAACCTGGCAAGTTATATCATGTTGTTATGTTTCAGGTTCTGGGGAAAGGAGCACTTACAAGAGGTAAAAACTAAGCTAAGCTTCAGTTTGCTGATGCAGGGCTTAGCATGAAGTACTTCATCTAGGGCCTACTTAATTTATTTAACAATTTCCCCCAGTTTTATCTGGCTCTCAGCCATTGAGAGTTGTAATCAAAATGTAAGGTGATGAGTCCATTTTTAGTTACTGCCTAAGGTCTTGGAGTAGTACTTGCAGGTTGTTTTCATTTTGGGCTCACAGATGGTCATGGTGTCAGTTTTAACATGATCATCATTTTTATGTAATCCCAGATATAAAGAAATCATTTGCTCAGTCACAAGTGTCTGGGGACACACCTTCAAAACCCTTGAGAGAAAACAATAGACCAGGGATACTATAATGAGTACTATGAGTGATAAAAGGCCCAACTGCCTACTTCATAGTATACTCATTAGCCCATTCCCCATGATTGACCCAACTGAAATCAAAGTGATCAAACAGGGCCTTGAGGTAGGCCTTACCTGTTTAAACCATGTGGTTTATTTAATTATTTCATTCAATTGTGTCTCAACTTCCACAGAATTGTGTACCCAGGTACAACAGGTGATGTTGGCAATTGCAAAAATATCTCCTTGTTTCAGCTAATAAGTAACATGTTTGGCAAGGCTATTGTCTAAAACAAGTTTAACTAATAAATCTAATGACTCAATCTGCAACTCTAGCTGTAGCAGTAGATTCAGTAATTTCTCCTATTGTGATTGATAAATATCTAATCCTGTTTTCATTTGTGTTAACCCCAAGCCCCAGGTACCAGCAGTCTGCCAAAGAGGCAAAACCAAAATCATTAACTCCCTGGGTAAATCCTGTTTTGCCTGAGACTGTAGATTGAGGGGAGTACTCCATTGAGAAGTTACAGATTTATTATAAATTCCTTAGGGTCTGTGAGGAGACCAAGTGCACATTGCCCAGATATTTATCAGCTATTAAGGTAATTTACTGACCAGGCAATTATCTGAAAAATTTTCACAATAAAAATATTGCCTGGCAGAACATTGTAACTACAGTCAATGTGATGTTGTTTATAAACTCATTACTAGGAACTAGCATTTGGCCTTAGTATCCAAGGGTCTGTGGTATAGAGATTACAAATGAAGAGCTGATCAAAATTTATTTGTGTTGTGAAACTTTTGCAGATCCATTGCATTAAAACTGAAAGTGGACATGCATTGTTAAGGTAACTTGTAAATTGTGGAGTCATGTGGAATATTATAGTAAGTATTCCAGACTCTTCTATGATATCTTTATAATTCTCTGAACCAGTTGTGTCTATAGTATGGTTGATACTGAGCAAAAGCAAGATCTTTCCTTCCAATGCAATTCAAAGAACAATTTCTGAGACACTGGGGTTCCAAGTGAGAAAGTTTATTTGCTAGGCTCACAAAGGAATCATTGGTCTAGCAAGGGCCCAAACATCTGCCCCCTTGATTGTGAGGAGTTTAGTATTTTTATGGATTCAAACAGGACAGGATGGAAAGGCTACAATCACAATAGTAAATATACACAAGCTTTGTTTTCAAATAACCATAAACAAAGGTAGTGTTTGCCTAGAATAAATACCACAATAGTAAGTATACACAAGGATAAGACTAGTTTTGAAATAAATATAAAAAAGGTAATGTCAGAATGAAATAACCATCAAAATAGTAAGTAAACCCAAGGGTGAGCCAAGTTTGAAATAACCATAAAGAAGGGTGAGGTGGATCTAGGCAGTTTCAGTAATTTCAAGTATTATCTTTGGGCTAGTCTATAATATATTAAAAAAAAAAAAAAG